>NW_023612075.1:0-73966 GCF_013339725.1 Rhipicephalus microplus | reverse complement strand
TGCTGTACACCACCAAGAACAGCGTACCACCGACTGCCGCGAACAGACTGGGACAGCGTCTCGCTCCCAGACAGAACAGCAGCTGGCCGTGACGAACGTTGCTTCAGACCAACGTGGGGGTGAGGGGGAAATGGCCTGTCCAGGACGCACCCGAGGACTTCAACGCCGAGACGAGGCCCGGAACGGAGGGTCAGAACGGGCAGCCAGGGCGTCACTAAGGACATCATGGGAACCCAGCGCTGAGTTTCTCAAAACTCCTATAAGATGAAGCGTTCCAGGCTTTCTTTGTGCTAATGGTTTCTTTTATTTAGCGCTTGCACTTCATTAGATTATCAATGATTGAAGGCTAGATATGTTCTGACGCATCTTCTTCACCCCTTTTAGGGGCGAAGCTCTTATGGCGTGAGTCTGTCGCTCCTCCCTATGTATGTATGTATGTATGTATGTATGTATGTATGTATGTATGTATGTATGTATGTATGTATGTATGTATGTATGTATGTATGTATGTATGTATGTATGTATGTATGTATGTATGTAGTATGTATGTATGTATGTATGTATGTAGCCACCGGTGGCACATACCCACTCTAGAGCGGGTATGTGCCACAGGGGTTGCGAGATGGGAGATGGCGGTACTTAAAGTGTTCACTAGATGGACGCGCGGACGGACAGACAGACAGACTAGCAGACTGGCGGATGGATCGATGGACGCGTGGACGGACGAAAGCAAGAACGCATGGACGGATGGAAGCACGGAACATAAGGCTCCTAGATATGTACTCAGATGTATATTGTTTGACCATATGAAACCTACCACAATCCGACAAACATGCATAGACCTAGTATTTGTAAAATTTTCACTGCAACCTTCACAGCAACCGCTCACCCTTCATTTCACGGGCCATATTGAAGGGACATCGCAAGCAATCTATCATCTCTAAGAACATACAAAATTTGATTTTTATATATACACATACAGTGTTTCTCATGATGTATTTACACAATTATCGAGTGGGCGAATTACACACGAAAGATTTACGGCATTACCGATGATTTTCTCCGGAGGTTCGCCCACTTGTCATTTTCACTCCGTGAATATGCAGCGATTTTTTTTTGCCGTTTTGATGCAGAACTTCACGGGCATTTTGTGGCTTTCAACTCCGTCAGTCGGGCTGTGTGAGGCGATGGCTTTTGAATTTTCTATCGCTTGTTATTTTAAAAAGTTTCGTATGAAACTGTTCTCATTGAAGTTCGATCCCATGACGGGTCGCGTTTCGCCCCTCACACATGCCCGAAAAAAATTCTGCTTTGACACCGAGCACCAAATGAACCAAACTTTTGGTGGTGTGCAGCTAGTAGTATAAAGTAGCAAAATAAAAACGTATGTTGTTGCAGCGATGTCGGAGTAGTTTCATGCACAGATTAAAAATTTGGCCGAGCAGAATTTCGCCTCTTTTTGTCGCGTCACGAACACACCGACACCAGCCGCTTAATTTTCCTCACGCGAATGCTGTTACCGATGATAAACATTTACACATAAAAAGGTCGACAGCTACTGACACTTAACACCGAAACAAAGAAACAAAGAAAAACACCTATGATATCAGCTACGGAGGTCGGCAAGTCAAAGTCGTGTTCGGCTCCGAGTCTATTTGCCCCACCCTATATCCTCGTTCTGTACTGGTCATTTCACAGAGTTATTCTCACTATATGTGTATTTATAACTAGATTACAATTTTTTCAGTCTGCTATTGTTCTCCACTTGCCACCGATGTTTCTATCTTTGAGCTGTGAAAGTTAGACACACCACTGACGTAAATTACGACAGTCAACGAGTCAGTTTTTTGTACCAATTTGCTACTTTTTTTACGTATCCAGCAGTTTTTTGCCAAAGAATCAGCGGCACTAAAAGCTAATCAGGCTAACGGGCAAGCTAAGTCCAATTCAACAGTCAGGGTGTTTCTGTGATGAGACACGCTAGGTTTAAAACAGGAATTCGCGAGACCAAGTGATCGATTGAAGAAAAGTAAGTTTATTTATAAAACGTGACTTGCGGAACTGTTGGATGTTGAGAGACAGGCAAGCAGGTAACAGGACAACTCGACCCTCCAAGGTTGTCGACAGAGTCAAGAGGATATCATGTTCGGTTCTACAGGTATACACTCACTGGTGGACATTGCAGGGTAAGTGTTGACGGTGAAGGCTGGCAGTATTGTTGGATTATCTCGCAAGCTGTTCCGTGCGTCATATTTTTGTAGCGTCCAATTCGCAAAGATTTTTTCCCTAAGTCTTCATCGCCATTGACTGACCGTTAATAAAATGCGCAAAACCTGAACCCACTAGAATCTTTCGTAACGAGAATTTTTAGCATCAGAACTTTTTTGAATACAGTACGCCGATTCAAACTATTCCGCTTGTGTTTTCCATGTCGCTCCCGCATTTAGTTCAGTTCTAGATGCGATCACCCCAGACAAGCATAGGACACAAGAAATGTCTAGTATATTTATCCCACGCGCAGTGATGAATTCCTCTTCGCACGGGTGGCACGCGTGGCGTACTAGATCATTAAAGTGTCACTGATGAAACAACAATGCGTGCTGATTGAGCGTTGAAATGCCGCTACGGGGACGTGAATTGTTGAAAACTGGATAGGTAACATTGTATCGACATATTTCTTCCGTGTAGAAGCTTAGCTCTGTGGTGTAGGAGGGGAATAGAGAACAAACATGGCGAGAATCAGTGACATATACTAGAAGTGTTGAGTCCCTGCGTCGTACTAAGTCCCTGTATTGTGCCCGTGCAGGTACGAGCGCCATCAGCCGGCACTCGAGTGCATTTCAGTGTAGCATCTTCTTGAGTCGCAGCGTCCCAACCACAAGGATGTCGAGGACTTGAAAGAGAACAAAGAAGGACAGGCCCAGGTACATGCCTATGATGCCGCCAAGGTTTCCCAGCACGTGGGTTTCCTGCACGGGACGCAATTTTCACGAGAAGCCTGAGGGACATAGTCAGTGTGGACACTAAAGTTTGAGGCCATCGATACAACTTCAGCAAGTACACATAAGAAAACAAAAAAAAACTAATGGGCGGATCAAGAGAAAATTTAGGGACATACGTACCGTTGGACAAAACACGCTGTCTCATTCAATACTTGCTTATTCTTAATTAACTATTCAGTTTTACCCTATGCAAGGCACACAAACACACAGAATCGCTTTAATAAGATGCTGGAGATGTTATCCTGGCTATTCGCTGAATGTGTTACTGCAGATTCTGGGTGATACGATTATGGCATATACCAGTGGTTCTCAGCCATGGATGTTTCAGGGGCTCTCTATGGGTCCTGACTTTCCACAGTCCTGCTCTAAATGCGGGCCCAGGTCCTTCTCTCTGAATCATATGCTCCTGCTGTGCACATTCAACTTGGGCTATGGTATACACAATCAGATGAAGTGGGGTGAAGTTCTTCACAGTTCGGACATCCCTCTTCAACTACTGGTAGTCCAGAGGGCCCGGGCCATCGCCGAGAGTCGCCGCTTGTAGGTTCCGTTCTGGGTAGAGCCGTTGACTGAATGGTGAGCTCTAGGTCTCCCTTCATCATTTCCCTCGGGTTTATTAAATAAAGTTCTTGTCACGTACAACGTTCTTGTGGACTGGTGGAAGTGGTGGGGGACCCTTGTAGTGAAGGAAAAAGGGGGTGGGTTCATAAATTATTTCAAAATGCAGAGTGAAATTGGTGCCTTTCATCTCCCCGTGAGGAGAAGAGCCAAAGAATCACGCCAATTCGACTTCGAGAGCTTGTCAATTCGTTGTGCGGACTGTAGCCGCATTCCAACAAATATTTACCTACGTTCGCTCTGAAAATGTGCAAACCTAAGATGAGTGCGCTTGCGTAAATATGTCGTAAAAAATTGCAGCCAAAGGTTTGCATCCATCTCGAAGAGAGGTTGAAACATAAATTAGCTTCATCGCCACGAGGAAGTGTTATGAGGTTAAGCATAAAAAAATGGAAGGGTTTGTTTTTACGGGGAACATGACTCCAAAAAAAATTTTTTTGAGGATGGGTTTCATGAACCCCTAATCAAGAACCAATAGATAAACGCTTATCAGCACATACAACGCCATGATATCGGAAGACCAGCTTAACAAACTTTATTAACATTCACATTTCACTAGTTCTCAGCATTATCAGCAACTCACCAGTGTGCGGTTTGAGTCAGTATGTTTTTTACACTCGTGAAAACACTGTGTATAACATTGCATTGTGGTACTCACGTCGTACTTCGGCATCGAGCGTACATGCTCGTAGGTGAGTGAGTTGAAGTACAGGACCAAGCGAGCCGGTGGCCTACGACAGTGAGCAAAGAGAAAGTATTGTATGAATTTTGTCCTATTGTTAATATACTGCTCTTTCCCTTCCACAAAAGCACTGGCGCTTTGCCCCAGCCGGAAGCGTTGTTCACAGCTGTTTGCTGTTAATACTGGTTCTGGGAACCGAAGTGGAAGATGAGCGAGCGGAGAGACGCGGGCGATGGCTGACATTGTTGGCTTGACAGTTACCGGTGACTTTGACGTCACACAACGTCACATCGTCTAGTTCACGGTGCTGCCGCTAGACGCGACAGTTTGTGATAAACGCAATAAATTCAATATTTTCCCGCATTTTCTGCTTTGAAATGGGAGAGGTCCCTCAGGAGTTCACTTCTCGCCGACCAGCAATGGGCCGTCCAGCAGGCCCCACGAAGCGGCCGCCAAGTACTCCCTGTCGGTCCCTACGTGGGAGACGCCCGCTACGCGCTAAGCGCGTCCTGCAGGACTGAAATAAAGTTTTTTTCATTCCATTCCAATGAAGGTTGTCTTTATCGATTTCATGATCCAATCTATCGATTTGGCTGAAAATATTGGCGGCAGAAATTTTGTTCAGTATCCCTTTAAACACTTGAAAAACAGACTTTTCATCGACTTCGTATGAAAGCATAGGGAAATAGCGGAATAGCATAGTGAACATTTAGGTAGCATAACATAGAATGTGTACATTGCTTACGTTAACCGTTGTTCCGATATCCCAAGCACTTCCAACAAGGCCTACTCCGGCGTTATATACAGCACTGACGAGTGGTCACCCAGAGATTATTGCTATCAAAGTAATTTTTATGAAAGTACGCATAAATTTCAGTTGTTGGAAACGTTAAAAATTGGCATGGGCTAACAACTTTAAAGCCCAATGTCCAGCTCTTGTTTTTAATATTATCAAGAAAAAGGTATCAATAACTGCGTTTTCTGGTGTCGCCAAAATGCGAACATCATTGATGGACAGCAAACGAAATTTAAGTCTTCACTACTCTAATTCTTAATCACGGGCAAGAAGTACCGTTTTATTTACCATATGTTGCCGCATATGCGTTTTCTTTTCGCAATATTTAAGTAACGTGCAGAAATGTCGTGAAGAGAAAGACCCCGACTGTACGAAGCACATGATTTTAAAAAAAAATTGCTGTTGCAGAAACGACTCCCAGGGTTCATCGAACGTGACTGAACTGTGTTATGAACGAAGTGATCGCGCTGATCATGCTACATACCCATTTTCGTTGATCGGCCCCGCGACACCCTGCAGCAAAAGTAAAAGATAGGTGAGCGGAAACATGCACAGCTGACGCATGAAACAACGCATGAAGTTCCATGTAATACATAAGACATGCGGCATGCACAGTGCACAAGTGTTTAACCAAGCAACTTCTTCGGTACTCTTATATAATCTAAGCATTGGAGGGAGTAAATACAGGGTAAATAAAATGCTGCCCGTTCTTTCTGGTTATGAGGAGAGCCGCGGGAGCTCGCAAGGTCCGTGCTCTACTCTCACCGGCAGTGAATACCCTGTCGCCCGGTCGTTTGTTTTCGGCGCCGACAACACGCTCCAATTGAATAGTTTACTAATGGCAGAGTAAATGTTACTTCGTACGCGATACAGCAGCAGGAGGTCAATATAAGTGAGCAAAGCTTTCTCAAAGGATACTCAACCGGGCTTTCACATATTATCAGGCGCCCAACGTGACGTGCTGTAAATAATTAAAATGTTTGGCTTAGACCATTACTTCCTGCCTTCCATATGAGTCATTATTCTGTCTCCTGGTAGTGGACTAAGGTCTTGAAACTAACAAAGCTGTTTTCGCTCTCTCTCTCTTTTGCTCACTGCAAAATTGCACCCGGACAGTTCCCGCAGGTTTTTTACAGGACCCAGCGTCTCGTTCATACACGTCTCACTGAACTTTCAACAGGCTTTCCACTTAAATATCTCCCTAATGCTAAGTGTGAAATATGAAGTGCTTTATTTGAACGTGCGCTTACCTCTCTCAGCTCCGTCATGGTCACGTCACGGTTGTAACTTATATCCCTGAAAAGAATTACAACAGCTTGAACATGAATTACGTCCTTCCACGCATCTGTAATCAGTATGTCATCTCTATGCCCCGTAACATGATTACTGGCGAGTCAGCGAAATAGAAAAGAAAGGGTATGAAACACTGGGTACATATCCGCATTCAGCTGATGGTATTTGAGATCCCCTCTCAGGAACATCTAAATCCCTTCGATCTTCTTCTGAAGTGAATTCCTCGCCACCGGAAGCACAAGTAATTCTGGAGACATCGTTCACTGGCCTAGCGGAGGCATTCATAAGGATCAACAATTTGGCTTCAGTTTGCTTATGATCTTCGGTATAAACAAGTTCGATGTAATTACGCAATTAAAGAGTGAATATGTTATATGCGAGAGAAATATATTGAGCTTATGGACTCTGCGGAATTACGCCACCTGACTTTCTGTATTGAATAAATTTTTATGACCGAGTCCAGCTTTTTTAGAAGGACCATTTACTGTTTCTTCCCTATTCAAATACACACCTGTCGCGGCAGTGATCGAACACGCATGCTGTGGCTCAGCATCTCGACGCCGCGAGCTTTAATTTATCGTGGCAAAGTTTCAACTGCTATATATTTAGTGATTCGGGAACACAAAACACAAAAGAAGTGGGCGTAATGGTTGTTGAAGTAAATGGAACGGTTAGCGAAGAGAATGAACAGGAAAGGCCTGGTAGAGATGTTCAAGAGAGAATAGGATGACCTAAAGACGAGCAGAGAGGTTTGTCTTCAGCTATCCATAACCGAAACACTGATCATTTTAGTTGTCACCTTGACAGCAGACCACTTGTTACCGTAAAACCCTGTCAATAAAATACAGGATCGTTTTCATTAGAGCAGTGGCATTCGTCGTGATACCAACTAGTTCTTATTTAGGCAAACAGCCCTTTCAGAAATAAACCAATGACTGCTCGTTGGTACCGTCGACTAAGCTCGATACAAAATGTAAGTATACTTCTTTCCAGCTGCTATGAAGCCTCGAAGTCTATGATGACCCACGCGTTCCTTTTTTTCAATAGAATTCGACGTTTCCATATAGGCGTCAGAAATTTCATCAGTCGTTAAGACTGAGAACCACTTACGTGCAGGCGTGAAAGCAACTGCACTCCAGCTCGAGCGTAATGCTGGTCTGGATTGCAGCGACATGTTCCGCACACTCCAGCACTGTAACATGACACGCATGGACATCAGTAGAATGACGCAACAGCGGTGACTACGTTGCAGCTAGAACATGCACGTCTTTTAAAAACACGCGCCTTTCGTGTAGCTCGCTTCAAAAGAGTAATTATTAACAGGTACTTCCGGTAGAGATGTTATCCGAGTTTTCGTGCCCATCAACGTTTCTCTCCTCTGATCATGAAAGCTATGTTCAGAGTGAGCGAAAAAGTCCAGAGGCTGTTGCGGGACCACTCTGATGAACTCTTAGCTAACACGTGGATGTCTCGTGTCTCATGTGCGAATATTTTAAAACGTGTGAAGGTTGTTGTTGCACCAAGAATTATGTTGTAGTACCAGCATTAGTTATGAGAATACACAATTATGTTTAATTGTTAGTATAACGTGAGCAGTTATGCCAATCATCATTGATGTTTAAGCTTTGTTGTATCAGAATTGATTATGTGAATCCCCATTCGCGTTTAATTATTGTTTTAATGGGAATAGTTATGTGAATTGCCATTCATGATTAAATGTTGTTGTACTGGAATCATGTATGTAGCTGCCCGTTTTTGTTTAAGTATTGTGGCATTGTAGTGCTGGGATTATATATGAGGCTGCTCATTCACGAGTGTTGTATTTCGTCAATATAATATACGATAAATAGAATTAGAATGGACATAACAGATAGCACAATACAAAACCTTCATTTTTTTATTTTTTTCTAATTTTATCTCTCCGTATACTTCTTTCTGCTCGCATTATCCTAGGTTCTTTTTACCCATTTTCTCATCTTCCTGCAGAGTAAGCAGGCTAATACAGGCTTACTAAACGCTCAGATTTACAGTACTTTCTTTTTCTCTCATTTCATGAAAGCTCCGAAGACACTTTAGTTACATGGACGCAAATGCCATTACCACATGAATGAACAGTGGGAAAGAGAATAAAAATCTTGTTCTTTGGGCGTGCAGGTTGTGCAGTCACCTTCTGCAAACCTTGACCGCCCATTGTTACTCAATCTTAAGAGCCGTATCTAATCTTTAGGTGTGCCTGTTTTTCAAAACTACGTTTTTGTGGAGTGGGGACGATATGTTAAGGGCCATGCGAGTAAAAGTAATGATCTTGCGTATGCCTTCATCACCAACGATACACACAAGCACCCAAGGTCCTCTATAAGGCTTAATTGACTTCGGTGATTGTTAGCGTCGTTGGCGTCATACCCCACTCAATGAAACCACAGCCCTTTCACATACTCTCTCACAATCGCAACATACATCAGTGAAACACTGGGACAGAGATAGTACGCGCGATGCTGCCGTTACCCACTCTTCTCTACGCAGGTCCCGTATCGTTGCGCCAGCGTGTAGAGCTGCGGAAGCTGTGCAGCCAGACATTTGCAGGTCTCCACAATTTTCACCTGGAGACATATGTTCAGGCAGTCCTGCGCAGAAAGGACGTTGTGGAGACAGTATATAGGTAAAAAGGGGGTCCTCTTTCATTGCCTATGGCCGGCGCACTTTCGTATCGTGAACACTTGCTTGCTCATAAAATGTTTGAAATTTGAATGATTGAAAAGAAACGCTATTTGATTTTGCGGGCAAAATCTGTGACTCCTAGCTCGTGTGGGAGCGACTTTGTCGGCTCGACTGTGTTACTGCGTCCTCAAGCATTGCTAATTATTACACATGCGAAACGTAGTCCTACACTTAGCTACAGCGTACACGCCAAATGTCGTTTACTTTTGGTGATTTAAAGCAGGCCAGACTATTGAATTTTGTATTTTTCAGCGTGCCTGTATCCAATGAATTTTGATTATACATAATCGTTATCTAAACCTTTTGTTTTCTACTCAGCTTATGCTCCAACGTCATATCTATCCTGTACTTCTCGTAGTGGTGAATGACTTTTTATGTAAGTTTACTTGGGGGTTTAGCGACACAGCGGAAAATCTCAGCTACCAGCTGACCAGAAGGCGACCGGATGTCACTTAGAAAGTAATGTAAGATTGCTAAGCACTAGCGCCACAAAAAATGGTGAATGAAACGTGGCTGTCGGCAGGATTTCGCCTCGGAGTGTGCGAGCCCATGGTGCTTCACGGTTTAGGTGAGGAAGGGATGGAGTGCCTTAAGTGAGGGATGGGGTCAACGGCCTCTCCCTGTGGACAGCAAGTGTTAGAAGGAAAGGGAAACGGAAAGGCGAGCTCATTAGTGCTGATTTATATTTCTAAATTACAAGCGCTCAGACGAGAGCACGAAAATGTCATAACGGCACTTGCGTCCATTACATGGATGTAAATGCCATGACTTCATTGCCGTGGTGGCAAAATGAACCGTGGAAGCGAGGATTCAACTTTGTTTTTTGCGCTGTCTGATTGTGACGCCAACTTCCACAAATTTCGACGGCTCATGGTTACTCAAACCTAACCACAGTATAAAATTTTCAAAGAGCGAAACAGACGGTACGATTTTTCGTCCGATCTGATGTGCAGCGTTGGACGATCCGGCAAGCGGCGTTTGACAATTCAGCACACATGGGGTGAACGAGCAATAAGCCGCAGGCTCCACCCGCAAACGGCACCTCGGTATGCACTCCGGGAATTCTTCGTATCCTCGTAATGAAGCATAAAAAAAAAACTAAACACGGCCACATGAAGCTACACATTCGCGAACGGAAGCACACCGAAACAACCCACGCCCCACACGAATCGGATAGGTAGGCCTAGAAAGGCGGACGCCGACCGTCACCTATGCCGTTCGCAATCACACGCGAGATTTACCTGCAAAATTTACCAGCGAAATGATTTAAGTCACTGCTTGCGATCTCACTAGTGGTTTAAAAACGAGCGCTGTCTGGAAGTAATGACACGCTTGAAGATTTATTCATCCGGGTATGATTCCACACCACAAGCAAATTGTACTCGATGTTTATCACGCTGCCGCGAGTGGCGATAACGGCAAATGCTCCGAAGTTCCACTCCATCGACTTGTAGCCGTCGCCTTATCCACGCTGGTCGAAGCGGTGACAGGAAGAAGCCAAAGAAACCACCAGTGGCGTGACGTCGCAAGGCTCCCGAGCTATCATTGGTTGGGGCCGTCAGAGGGTCCGATGGGGTGACGAAAATATCTGCCCGGTTTGGTTATGGCCAGACTAGACTCCTCGCTGAGTCCGGCCGTGCTTTGGCGCCCACCGGACACGACATGCGGTGGCCATATGCGACGAAACCTGAGCATTCCGGCTGCCACAACACCACGCTGGACGTTGCATCGGATGCAAAACCATATACCGTCTGTGTCGGTCTTTATTTATATCCGGTTTTTGAACTTACCTTATGGCTGAGTCGTAACCATATATACAAGGACATGAAGTAATGTCCTTTCATGTCCAAGCCATTTCTTGTACAAACACGAGCCTCGTGCTGTGCCCTTCTTGTCTCTGCTGTCTTAGTGCTTGTAAGTTATAAGAAAAGGAAGTAGGTTCCTTTTTCTTGTTAACCAGCCAACAGCAAGAGAGATTGAGAGAGAGAGAGAACAACGAGGAAGATCAAAGGCACGACAATGAGTCGAACGTGCGTTTGTTTCACTACTCTTCGCAGTGGAAATGAAAAATAAAAAGAAGAAAAACGGAAGAAAAAAAGAGTACCACTTCATTCGGGAGTCTATGAAGACGCCACAATTTGTCACTGAGGTTTACTGAGGTCGGTTGCGGAGCTTGGGGGCACTTATTTTTGCCTTGTTGCTGGACACTATGCAAGGAGGAAACATGTGATGCCTACGATGACATGAAGGAACACTTCGCGGCGGATACAGGAAGTCAAGCAGTTAGTCAGGCAGTGCGCCAGTCGTTGCAGGCTGATAGGCCAGAATGGCAGCCGATGTGTGAGCACGCCCCAAATTAAGGATGAATTACGAAGCACGGGTGCATCAGGCGTTATGTTATGACCTGCTTACCACACGAGTGTAGGCGCCATACATGCGGTCCATCTGGTTGAACAGTCCGGGAGGCCACGTGGAGCGACACGGATTGGCGTATGGCTCTGGCAAATTCGTCTGCGCCAACTGCGAGCACGCCAGTATCCACTCAATTATACATGCAGTTCCTTCGCGCAACGTCACATGTACAGTCCAACAAAAGAAAACAAAATATCAAGTACCAATACTGTAAGAGACCAGTTGTTGATGTTCGCCTCTGCACGTTATTTTTTTTTTGTTCGGTCGCCCAGATTCTTTAAAGTTACTACATTACTTGGCGTCAGTGTAACATGCACACATAAACTTATAGCTTGTGACGATTTCAGCAGCAGCCGCATCCACTCCCCTTCCCTCCTTTTTTGTTCTAAGTGTTTATCGCTAATGAAGTCACATCAACAAAACAAAAACTGAACAGCTGCTACGTTCTGACGTCGATCTATGACACCAAAGAGCAAGCGATAACGCAAGCATGTACGCCCACGTGTTTTCGTGAGTGGTGCATTTGCTGTTGATAAGAACGGGTGTTACGTTTTTACGCGTGTAAGATTCGCCACACTTATATAGAAAATGGACCATAGGCATCTAGAAACCATAACGTTTCATCTATTGAGTTGTGGCTACATGCGGCACAATCATAACTCTTCCGATAGAAAGAAAAGAAAGAAATCCGCGCATCACCACGAAATGAACGATGACGAGTAGGCCAAGCTAGGTCCTATATAAGGTCCATAATGTGTACGTTGTAGTCAGTTGTAGTAACCGATTAGTATAAAAGACAGAAGGATAGACGGCGCAGTGGATCATGTAATGAGCTGTCATATACTTGATTGATGCACACATAAAATCGGTTTTACAAATATTTTCGTTTTTTATTTATTTATTTTATTCATTTACAATACTGCTACTCTCCTTCGAGAGCGTGGCAGTTGGGCAGTACAGTAATTTTTCACACACACAAAAAAAGTATGTAGACGTAAAAACATGCAAGCATAATAACAGGACATGAGGATTATATAACCATTGAGCAGTACAGAAGTTAAACGTTAATTATGTTATTAATACACAATGTATGCAATAATCACAAGATACAAAGCAAGTTATAGCCATTATACAGACCTGAAACCATGCCGAAAGGCGATAGAAATAAAATACATGATTGAAGAAAGGAACTTATGTTAGCATTGGTATCGTGAGGGAAAACATAAATAGAACAGTTGTGACAGCAATAGCAAGCACTGAAAGCATACTTCAAAAATAGCTATACTACTGTGAAAGGAACATTGAAAAAGGTGTTGCTTTAACTAACGAACAGCAGATCTGGACCGTCGCTGTGCAGGTGTTCACATTCGGTTTCGGTTTAATGAAACGTGACGGACGCGGGCGACAACAAGGCTCGGCCCCAGGGGGTTTTAGCCCCGGAAATTGTCCCGCAATCGAAGCGAGAATTCCGGACCGCAAGCAACATCAAAACATTTGCGGCATCGTTTTAAGGAAGATGTCGTCCATTTTTAATCTATCAGATACGTCGCTTCTGTCCTACATTTCGACGGAGGCTTTTGTCAATTTTTGGAAGCTGCTAGAATGCGCATTCCTGGTTTTCCCCTCTCGGCCTTTTTATTTTTGACAGCACTGGCATTATCAGATCCCTTACGACGCTTCCGCGAGATCCCAACTCGAACAGCTGGGAAATCCATGGGTTCATATTAGAAGATTGAGCAGTTGCACTCATTAGCTATAGCCCCACCGCGGTGGTCTAGTGGCTAAGGTGCTCGGCTGCTGACCCGCATGGCGCGGGTTCGAATCCCGGCTGCGGCGGCTGCATTTCCGATGGAGGCGGAAATGTTGTAGGCCCGTGTGCTCAGATTTGGGTGCACGTTAAAGAACCCCAGGTGGTCGAAATTTCCGGAGCCCTCCACTACGGCGTCTCTCGTAATCATGAAGTGGTTTTGGGTCGTTAAACCCCACATATCAATCAATCAATCATTAGCTATACATAAAAGTTGCATGTGACCTGCATGCATGGGCGCGGCTTCTGAACCTACTGCCAATGGTGGCTTGGATGACAAAAACGTATCGGTTAATCTGCTTCTTTGCGAGAAGAACGTGGCAGGAACATCTCTGAGCGTGAATAGTTAAAGTGCATGTGATGTTTTGTCAACATTAGTGCGACATATAAAATGTCGCGTCCTTCCCTGCTGGTGCTCCAACGCAGTGGTTTGAGTGATGTGAGTTCAGGCCATCTGTAGCAGCAACGATTTTATTTTTGTGAGAGCTTGTGCAGAATTGCTAATGTTACTGCTGCCCAAATATTAGAAATAATAGGACAGTAAGGCAGTATTACGTTGACAGTTACAAAGAAAGACAAATTTCTCATAAAAAATTATCCTCAGCATGAAGCACAAACACCGCAAACGAATTTTGGCCACACTAAACATACACGCTTTATTCTTTTATCAGAGATTTCGTTCGCACAAACCCACAGGTGGGTACCGCGTTCGGTTAGATAATTGCGCACTGCCTTATTGTAAATAGCTCCCGTAAATATACAGGCTGTAATTTGGCACGATGTTGATGTAGTGAGTGCGAGATGTGAAGCGTTCTTGTCTATGTACGGTATCTATGGTGCATTTTGCTACTAGTGAAAGTAAGCACCGTCATTGCTCAGATATGGTAAACTGAAAAAAAAAAAGGTAAGTGACGTTATTGAAGGAACAAGGGTTGGTTGTGGAGAAGACATTACCAGGTTCAGGCCGACGTACGTGGTGTAGCCTGGAGAGAGGTATACGCTATCCTGACACACCGAGAACCTGCAAAGAGACAGTTAAGACCTTCGCATATCGTGTTTGCGCTCACTAACAATCAAATCAAATACCTTTAAAGTTTACAAACAACAATTTATGAGGTCAAGAGTTCGTAAAAATCCCAGCAACGTCGCAAAGAACTGCTGCGAAGTGTTCCACGGGACTCCCTTTTTTTCGATATGAGCCTCCGTTTATAGCCTTCATTTCTCGTAAGTGTGACATTTCTACACTGTATCTGAATCGTATAACTTGCAAATGATATTCACTAAATCGATGAATTTAACACTTTATTTGTAACTTGCACGCTCACCTGGTGCCATGTGCGTGCACCATAACAATGAAGCCTGCCTGGTAGGAAGTGGGCAGGTATTCATGCAGCTCTGGATTCAGCGTGATCACCAGCCCTGCATGAGACCGAAATAGGCGCGTAAAGGAACACGGATGCGCGGGATTACTGCGTGACAAGAATTTGAGCAAATCAACGCTTCGAAGGTCACTGACTATAGTATGTTCGGCAACGTGACAGACCAAGATGGTAAGCAACTCCTAAACAGGAATTAAAATACATGATAAATACATTATCGAAAATAAAAACAAATGTAAATAATAATACAGAATACAGTTGTCTGAAAGTAGTCTTACTATATTACCATTAGCTTATTTCTGAGGAGTAATAAAATATTTACCAAGTTGAGAAAAGTTAATTCCTGTACACTTCATTTACAGCACATATAGACCGATATCTCAGATATCCTTGTTGCGTTGCAGAAACAGCTGGGAGTAGAAGAGAGAGTCACAGTTGTGTAAAGTGCGTCCTTGTCTCTTGTTATTTCTTCTTGCCTTTTTAAAATGAATTTTTCACGCTATCAAAAGGCGGACACGCTATGTTTTTGTCAAAAGCAATAGAAAAAATGTATTCTGCAAACTTCTCGAAACTATTCATTCGAAGTGATTGATTACGTTACTAAATTACTAGTCCACAAAATGCAGGGGTACTGGAGTCGATGGAGGCTCGAAGAGATGAAATATCCTCTAATGAAGTGTCCTCTCCTCCTCCGTCTTTGTGGTTCAGGAAGCGTGTACAAACCATACACGCACATAGGCTAAAAGTAGGTAGTTGCTGTTTCAAACAAAAGAAAAAACTGCTTGTTAAAAGATTGGCTCCATCAACCCCTTTGTTGAGTGATTTCTCGTCTTTTCAACCCACTAAACTAATTCAATAGATTAGTCAATTGAGATGTTTTTCATGAATGTGTAATAAATATAAGAACAGCGCAGCAGACAAGAAATGACGGAGATAAGACGCACAGCCCTAACTTTCAAGAACTTTAAATAGCGAAGCGATGTATACATATACATATGAGTAGAATATAGGCATGCGTAGAAGAGGGCGCAGTTATCAACCGTTTCGATGGTTATACAATAACAAACACTCTTGTCGCGTGTTGATTGAACAAGAAGCCGTTTACAACTTGAAAATTGCTAAGCTACGCAATATTTTTTCTCAATGGCGCAATTTAAGAACTTACTCACAATCTGTCAAACTTACTGACATGAGAAGCTTCAATAATCTCTCGCGTTAACTGCGAGAGATCGTTGTGGCTTATCGCTTAAGAAGTGTGTGTTATCTTTGTCAGTTCTCGTCTGTTGTGCTGTTCTCACATTCATTATACACTACGAATATAATCCCTGCCGTTTCATTACTGTTAGGTATGTTGATAACTCAACGATAAAGTGGCTCCGTCCCATATTCAATCACCCTCCGAGCTTCGGTCTGTCGACTTAATTTACCTTCACGTGGCATGGCGCAGTAGTTTCGCAGTCCCGTAATGACATTTGTCAGTGGGTTGGAATCTTGTTCGAGCATGAGCTCAAGGACAGCTGACTCAATTGGTTTTTGTTATCACTATGTAACATGATAGTGGCGAAAAGTAAACGGTCGAAGAGAGACAGACATTCTGTCGTTGTTGGTCATTTTCTGCTTGATCGTATGCTGTTCACAAGTCTTATGTTTCTAGCATAGTCTTCCTTTCAACATAAGAAGCTTTCATTTTGAAAACTCCGCGTCAAATCTTTTCATCGATTTGTGCTACAAAGTGAGTTGACAATCTTTTTTTTTCATTCATTATTTTTACTCCACTCAGGGGACTTCGGCTGAAGGAATTCGCGATGTTTTTTGCAGATGTGAAACAAATCACTGCGATAATCGTGCTATGGCCACTGTTGAAACTAGGCTCACAAAAAACTTCGCACAGGCTATTTTTGCCTACTAACACAAATTAAACGGTTACAGAGTGGCTAGCCACTAAACCTGCAAACTTTTTTTAAGTTTCTGACTATAATTGTAACGTGCATTATGAGTTATATATGATATTAGCTAACGCTAAATGCAAGGAAAACGTTCTGGATTCACCACATCTGCAGGCATTTCTGTCTGTTTTTTTTTTTTGAAAAAACGTATATGATTACCATCGTACGGTGACGACAGGGCGCTGTACTCCATTCGCTCCTTGTGGCCACAGAGGAAGCAGAAGCAGTTTCCGTAAAGCACGTTAATGATTTTACGGTAGAGCCTGCGAAACAAAATGCACCTGTCACACACTGCCCCTGTTCCTTTCGGCACAGTGCACGTGAAACAGATGTGAAGTGTGACTTCATTATTCGTACTTGTGTGCAGTTTGACACAAGGCGTGGTTATGGCGATATGACTTGTAGGACTCACTCGAACATTTCATTCAAGCGTTTCACGTCGTTCAATTTTACAGAGTTACGTAAGTTCGAAGAAGAAAGGAACTCAGCGAGGCTCGAATTTATAGAAAATTGACAGAGCAGCAGGGTATGTTCACAGTATCCCGCATGCGGAGACCTGTCTTTGAAGCCTGCTCTTTAACTCTGGTGAAACACTTGAATAGGTTGTGGCATTAAGTCTAGGATGAGGTACTGTTTTTTACGAAGACGAGTCCTCTGGTCGAGGCATTGGTACCAGTGAGATGCCATGTTTAGCAATTTCTCAAGGCTCACTGAAGATTCTTGGAAGCAGTGCGTCGTATATGCATGTTCTGCCATATACATAGTCTGCCTAATGTTCTACCTCGTTAATATTTTTAGAATTCGTGTTTCCTTTATAATTTTGACATTTTCCTCAATCGCGTGTTACTTGTCGCAGTGGCATTGACTTGTACATAAGTCGCGGGGAAGTCCGCCAGGCGGGCAAAATGGAACTTTTTTGTAGTGTGGTTTCAAATGCTTGTGTGTTGACACTTTACCCTTCGATCGCCATGTGTAAACTTTGGCGGCTTCTAAAGAGGTGATTTGGCGTGTTTATGGTATATTTGCTTCAAAATATAAATTTATTTTTCCTATAACACTGTGACCACCCACCCCCTTTCCACTTGATTACGACCATAGCGAGAAAACGCCGGTATCAGGCTCATATTCCGGATTAGGGTAAATAGTTTTGCGACTGCAAGGTTTTTTACTTTCCACCAGAGACGTTTACCCTATGTAGCTTGTTGTCCTGTAGTTTGTTTACTTTGTAGCTTGCTTTTAAAATGATTGAATGACATGATAATATGCGCCCAGAAGTACGGCTTGTCTTTATTTTGCCTGGAACAGGATATGACTCGCAAATAATTTTCTTTTGTTACAGTTAAGCTAATAACAAACTCATGAATTTCTCCAGCTGCCCCGCCGCGGAGGTCTAGTGACTAAGGTACTCGGCTGCTGACCCGCAGGTGGTGGGATCAAATCCAGGCTGCGGCGGCTGCATTCCCGATGGAGGCGGAAATGCTGTAGGCCTGTTTTCTCGGATTTGGGTGCACGTTAAAGAACCCCAGGATGTTGTAATTTCCGGAGCCTTCCACTACAGTGTCTCTCATAATCATATCGTGGTTTTGGGAAATTAAACCCCGCATATAAATTAATCAATTTCCGCAGCTCATATGAGTGAGGAGGGTGCACAATATTGGATTCCTTACGCTTCCTTTTCTTTACTCTGCCAGCTTCCCATTTTCTCCGTGCGGGTTAGCAAGTTAAATTGCATATCGTTAGCGACTCTACGTTGTTTTCCTCGCTTAAGCTGCGTTCCACTCTCTCCACCTTGACACGGTGCCACAAAGTACAAGAGAGCTCCGTTAAGCTCTCACTCACATTTCGTTGTACACAGAACGATAACGCTCATCTGCAGAGGCGAATTGTGCGGAATAGGGTACATCACCTGCAGAGTAAATCGGCATCCGACATCGTCTCTTTAAGAGACGTAAACTTAAATATAATCATGTTCTGAATAGTATGCTATTGCTATTTCGCGAAGTATAAAAGAAAGTCTCCAGGGCCATGACGTACGATGCGTCCTTGCAGTCCTGGTTGTGGTAAGTGCAGTCGAAGAAAGTGCCGCCAAACTGATGACCGAGGGTTCTCAGCCATTCACGGTTCTTGGTCTTGTGGTGCGCAATCCAGTCCGATATCTGCTGCTGTAGCCTCAGGTCGTCTGGATTGGCCTGCTCAGAGATAAAGTTTACGTTGCTGTGGCTCGGCTTCGACACGATTATTGGTGCCACCTATAGGCAGCCAAATGACGCCTGGTTCCTCAAGTCCTCATATCTCGGCTAAGACACGTCCATAGCTCATAGACCCCACTGAACTACCGAGCATGAGGCTTTCTTATAGAGACAATGGTTTCAAGAGGAGTGAAAGATGTAAGGGAACTGAAAAGAGAGGCCACACACAGTGTGGCTCCCACAGCACTGGGTGCCAGGTCGTGTTACATTTCTAATGAGAAATACCAATGGGTGCATGAGGACGGCACTAGCAATGAATTTGAGCACATCATGCCTGAGTTCAATTTCCAATACTACCGGGTAGCTGGGTTGCTACAGTGGACTAGAGGCACGTGGCGACCTAAACTTGTGCAGGGCGACATGGCGAGTTTTTTTTTTTCTGATTTTAGGTTTAGGTGTCGTCTGAGTTATGCATTTTATGCTCATACCTTTTCCAATGAAATATTGACGGCCCGTGGCTATTGAGCACGTCCATCCTGTCTCCTATGAATATCTCCTGCATTCCTCCGAGTACCTGAAGTACAAGTACGTCCCCAGCAACCTTCCATCAAAATTTAAATGAGAAGGCTTCTTCGCGTACTACGATTGATTGATATGCGGGGTTTAACGTCCCAAAACCACCATATGAATATGAGAGACGCCGTAGTGGAGGGCTCCGGAAATGCCGACTACCTGGGGTTCTTTAACGTGCAACCAAATCTGAGCACACGGGCCCACAACATTCCCGCCTCCATCGGAAATGCAGCCGCCACAGACGGGATTTGACCCCACGACCTGAGGGTCAGCAGCCTAGTACCTTAGCCACTAGACGACCACGGCGAAGCTCGCGTGCTGCGAGGCAGTGGTCTTCGACTAAGTTCTTTAGGCGCTTTAAATTTGATTTCAGAGATGGCTAGGCCACGGTTAGGCTACGTGTTCCGATTGCAGATTATTTCTTTATTTATTTTCAAATAGTGCAGTCCTTGCCGGGCTATTGCAGGGGTGTGGTACATTTTCATGAATAAAATAAGCTGATTACAAGGGTGACATCAAAGCAAAAAAACAACAACAAAAAACAAGGAAACAATGATTTACTATAACAGTGAATTTCCAAAATCCGACAATGACAATTCACAAATACTACCGGGGGATTCATTCCACCTTTCAATGACTCTAGGAAATTAACTGTTCTTGAACATGTTCGTGTGAATATATAGAGAAAGCCATCACATTGGAGGTGTAGTAGTTGAAAGAATATTGGCGTATGAGATGTAATAATGTGAAAATAGTCGACAAAAAATAAAGAAATAAGTGTAACCTCTTTAGAGAACCGGTATCACGTCTGCTGGATATGATGGGGAGTTTTGAGGAATTCCAATCAGATGAAAGTGAAAAGGTACGATCATAGCGATGGCAAATGAAACGAACCGCCTTCCTTCGAACAAATTCAATTTTGTTGACGGCGCATGTTTTATGTTTTTGTTTATTGATTGGTTTATTCAAGGTTTTCGCAGCGTTACTCTCAATAATCCCTTTGATTCACGTGTCGAGACGCAAAGATGTCAACAGTCCCGTGTGCTCAGATTTGGGTGCACGTTAACGAACCCCAGGTGGTCTAAATTTCCGGAGCCCTCCACTACGGCGTCTCTCATAATCATATAGTGGTTTTGGGACGTTAAACCCCACATATCAATCAAAGATGTCAACAGACAACGCTTTCGCTCTTTTCATCCATGATTTATTCCACTTTCACTTTTGAAATGGGCGCACTCAGTTGGAAGGATATCAGGAGCGTTCCATTTCGGAACGGATGGTAACCCTCCGCCACCAAGCCCATGTTACAGTTAAAGTAGGAAAACCTCGCATACCAAGCAGCAGCATGCTCAAACGAGCGATGCGAGTGGGATTGAAAAACAGTCAGTAGAATTTAGGCATTATGAATGGTATTGCGTTCTATAGGACTACACATAATTTGCAATTTTTATTACTAGGCTTGCTGCACATATCAAGAGTGGTGAGATTTTTTGGTGAAATTTGGAGAAAAATGACGACTTCAGGCGACTTTTTGCTCGTTGTTTGGCGACATTGACTCGGATGTCAGTAGCAATGCTGCTACTAAGCACCCACATATTATTCAAATGAGGAGATTCAACAAAGCAAGTAAATGAGTAATACCATTTGATTCATTTACTGATTGATTTATTGATCAAGTTGGTGAGTAAGGAGGTGAATGGTTCGCTTGCTGGCTCAAGGCTTATCGACGTACCTACCGAGCAAACATTGAACGTTGAGCCCTGCCGTGAAGGTATAGTGGCCAAGGTAATCGGCTGCTGACCCGCAGGTCACGGGATCGAATCCTCGCTGCGGCGGCTTAATTTTTAATGGAGGCGAAAATGCTGTGGGCCAGTGTGCTCAGATTTGAGTGCACGTTAAAGAACCCCAAGTGGTCGACATTTCCGGAGCCCTCCACTACGGCGTCTCTAATAATAATTCGGTGGTTTTGGGACGTTAAACCCCACATATCAATGAAAATTGAACATTGAACAATAAGATTTTATTTATTTTATTTATTTATTTATTTCAACATTCGGGATGCTGAGGGCCGTGGTCAAAAAGCCTCTAAAGGGCTTGACTTGGACCACGACCCCTTACAAATGGGCAGCATAGGCAACACTTGTATTGCAGTGACAATGTACAAAAATTTGAGCAAGCATAAAGCATAAAGTATAGTAAGCATAAGCTTAATAAAGCATAAGCATAATAAAGCATGAAGATTGAAAAGTAATAAACTCAAAGAAATGACCGTAATTATTTCCTTACACATACGATATCAATAAGAGAGTGTAACGATGCAAGAAAGAAGATCGCAAGATTAGCACCAAAGTAAAAAAACATATGGGGCATGTGCCCATACGCTTACTACACTTACAATCAGAACAGTCACTCAAATGGAAGACGATATGGCATTCAAGTGAAACGGCAGGAGGAAGCGCAGCATTTCTTTGCCGTAGTTAGTGCGCGTGCGTGGGATAAGCCATGTGTGATTGAAACGCGTGTTATAAAGAACTTTGCGGTGGTTTAGGTTGGCAATGGTTCCTAAAAGGTTGTCGCCTTTTAATCCTGCCTGGTAGCGTTTCACAAGCATTGCGTGGTAGTGTTCAGGTAGAGGTAGAAGCTTCATGTCGTGAAATATGGGAGTGGTGTGACTGTGATATGGAGCATTTGCAACGGCACGAACAGCCCTTTTCTGTATGACGTGCAGTTTGCGGATATTTGTTAGAGTTGTCGTACCCCAAACCTGATGACGGTAGTTGACGTGAGATAAAAACAGGGATTTATAGATGAGAAGTTTAACTGCCTTAGGTAGCGAGAAACGCACCCGGGATAATATGCCCGAAATCCTTGATATAGTGCCACATAGTTTTTCAGTGTGTGCGTTCCAAGACATGTGTTGATCGAAAATTATTCCCAGACACTTAATACGCTGTACTATCTCAAGTTCTGAACTGCCAAGTTTTAATGGGACACGACAAGGGGTTTGTTTATTTTTCGGCCTGAAATATACAGCTTTTGTTTTTGATGTGTTAAGTTTTAAACAGTTAATGCATGTCCACGTGGCCAACTTCGCCAGTACCTCATTTGCGTCATTAATTAAGTTTGTATAATTTTCAGCAGTAAGAAGCAAGGTTGTATCATCAACGTATATAATACATTTTACCGACGTGTCAATTTTTACAATATCATTTATGTATATACAAAAAAGCAGAGGCCCTAATATGCTACCTTGTGGTACACCCGCTGAAATTTTTAGTAAATTGGAGGTACAATTGCCGACGACTACTTCCTGCTGCCGATACATTAGGTATGATTCAATGAGTTGTAAGAAAACACCTCGAAATCCATAGTGTGCACATTTCTTTAGCAGCGTAATGTGATTTATTGTGTCGAACGCCTTTGAATAGTCTACGAAGATGCCTAAAGTGTGTAGTTCGCGTTCAAAAGCATTTAGTATAAATTCTTTCTGTTCTAAAAGAGCATGTTCAGTCGTACGGCCTTTGATAAAACCAAACTGCGAAGAAGTGATGATGTGGTGCTTATGTAGGAAAGAAACCATACGCTTTTGAATTAGTTTTTCCAGACCTTTTGAAGTTACTGGAGGTATAGATATCGGTCGGTAATTGTTTAGTGCATTTTTATCTCCTCCTTTGTACAGCACAACCACTTTTGCAACTTGTAACTTTTGTGGGAAAATTCCGGTGGAAAAAGCAAGATTAAAGATATGCTCTAATAATTCAGCAATGATATCTAATACGTGTTTGATGGGCTTAATCTGTATGTCATATGCGTCACAACACGTGCTGTTTTTCACAGACGAAAAAGCACGTGAAAGTTCACCAGCTGTTGTTGGCGCCAAAAACGCGCTCTCAGAGATACTGTCAGACAAATATATGGTACAAGCTGAATTGTACTGTTCCTTTGCTAGAGATACAAAATAGTCATTGAATAAGTTTGCTAAATCATCCTTATAAATAACGTCACCGTCTATCACAAGCTCAGTAGGCCTGAAGTCATCACCGTTACGTCTACCGGCGCCAACAGCAAATCTATAGCCAAGTTAACTCGGAAAACAGACAGTGCGGTGCACCTCATACGCAGAGTGGCCAACAAAAGAAATGGGATCAAGGAAGACAACCTCATCAGGTTGATGCATGCGTTTGTTCTAAGTCACTTCACATACGAGGCAGCAATGCACAACTGGTCAAGAGCAGAGTCCGAGACACTGAATGTGCTCCTCAGGAAAGTTATCAAGAAGGTCCTGCGCCTACCCATACATACCAGCACCGAGCGTCTGCTTGAGCTTGACATACACAACACGCTCGAAAAAATAGCAGAAGCCCAAGAGAGAGCACAGTTTGCAAGGTTATCTACTACAAGGTCGGGGAGAATGATCCTGCAGGAGCTGGGCCAAAACCCAATAGCAATCAGACGCAATTACAATGATATCCCTGACAACATCAGGGAGACTATCACGGTATCTCCTATACCGAGAAACATGCATCCAGAACACAACGTCGGAAGAAGAGTAGCGAGGGCCAGGACTATACTTCGTCAAGTCTCAAACGAGGAACGAGGGGTCGTATTTGTTGACGCGGCTTCCTACGCCAATGGGAAAGCGTTTGTGGCAGTGGTAGTCGATGGGGCTGGCCATGTCGTCAACTCAGCGACGGTCAGGACGAAAGACCCAATCATTGCGGAACAAGTGGCCATCGCCTTAGCACTCAAGATGGATAACATTGAAGTGGTCTACAGTGATTCCATGGCAGCACTACGGGCGTTCGCCAAGGGGACGGTCTGTGAACAAACGCTAAAAATACTGCAAGGCAAGAACATAACACATCATCTTCTGAGTTGGTTCCCAGCTCACCTTGGACAAATCAACGATTCCCCTCCCAATCTCAACGAAGCAGCACACGAGGCGGCGCGAGAACTCTCCAACCGCGCCTCCCCGGGGATGCGTTCTAGCGGTGAAGGGGATAACCGGGAAATTCTTACAACATATAACGAGCTCACTAAACATTTCTACCTGTCTAGAAGGATTTTTCCTCCACCTCACAAAAATCTAACCCGGCCCCAAGCACTTACATTAAGGCTTTTGCAAACGCGGATGTACCCTACTTTGAAAATGTTACACATCATGTACCCTGACCTATATCCAAGTAATCTTTGTCCACATTGTGGGGAAATAGCTTCATTAGAACACATGCTCTGGCAGTGCACCAAATTCGCTCATTTATCGCACATCACCTCTGCCAGATGGGAGGCGGCAATCCGCAGCTCATCCTTGGCAGATCAGCTCTGGGCTGTCCACCAAGCCCGCGAGGCGGCTGAGGAGCTTGGCATCTCAGTCCCCACGTGGGAGATGCCCGCAACACAGTGATCTGTGTTTTGGAGGACCAAATAAAATTTATCCAATCCAATCACCGTTACGGCCAAGAAATTTGTTTAGTCTAGACCAAGCCAAGTCTTGTTTATTCATTACATCTTTGTTGAAGATGCTGTTTAAGTACGTTCTCTTTTGTAACGCAACAGGCTGTTTACTTTATTTCGCTGGGCTTTGAAACGTTTAAGCGCTTCTTCGTTCTTGTTTTTCAGGAAGTTTTCGAACAATTTATTTTTACGTTTTATTTCATTAAGACAACTTTTAGTCAGCAACGGTTTTTTGGCTTTGCGCGTATGCTTGAGCTGTTTGTACGAAAAGCATTTCTTGTACACCCTTATCAGTTTGTCATGGAAAATATCATAGGCGGCTTCAGGTTCTTGCTCGCAATACACGCCTGACCAATCGGTTAACGATATCTCCTTGCGAAATGCAGCCAGTGTATATTCATTAATATCTTGAATAACTATCGGTTCTCTGAGTTGGGCTGGCGCACAGTTTACGGTTTCGTTTATCAGCATAAAGATAGGAAGGTGGTCACTGATGGGTGCGCTTAGTACGCCGGACAAACATTTCGAAGCTTCTATGTTAGTAATGAACATATCTATTAATGTCGCAGTGTTTTTGTTCACTCCGATGTTCAGCTACCAATGTTTTGATTACGTTTTCTTACCTCTTGTATGTCTTGTCCTTCGCCGCAGACGCGTTTCTCCAGCTCGAGCTCATTTCCCGCTCTGAGGCGTTGAGAGCGCATAGTTTTGACCTACGCAACGGGTTGACGTTGCACACGGTGACGTCGGCAGCTCGAATGACGTGTTGGTGTTGTACTCGAACGCGACGGCCACGCTGTACGTGAAGTACTCCTTCAGTATGGCGAGAGTCTCGGAGGTGCTGTAGTACAGCAACGTCACAAGTGCACCCGTCCAGAGCAAGCGGCGCACGCCTCCACCCTCGACGAAGGCGTCCGCACCCGGGAGGCCGGAGTCCAGTGCCAGCTGGCCGTAGACCTGTCCGCACGCTCGCCACGTGCCGTGGCGGCCGGGTCCACCTCTGCTCAGAGATGATAACATTGAAGTGGTCTACAGTGATTCCATGGCAGCACTACGGGCGTTCGCCAAGGGGACGGTCTGTGAACAAACGCTAAAAATACTGCAAGGCAAGAACATAACACATCATCTTCTGAGTTGGTTCCCAGCTCACCTTGGACAAATCAACGATTCCCCTCCCAATCTCAACGAAGCAGCACACGAGGCGGCGCGAGAACTCTCCAACCGCGCCTCCCCGGGGATGCGTTCTAGCGGTGAAGGGGATAACCGGGAAATTCTTACAACATATAACGAGCTCACTAAACATTTCTACCTGTCTAGAAGGATTTTTCCTCCACCTCACAAAAATCTAACCCGGCCCCAAGCACTTACATTAAGGCTTTTGCAAACGCGGATGTACCCTACTTTGAAAATGTTACACATCATGTACCCTGACCTATATCCAAGTAATCTTTGTCCACATTGTGGGGAAATAGCTTCATTAGAACACATGCTCTGGCAGTGCACCAAATTCGCTCATTTATCGCACATCACCTCTGCCAGATGGGAGGCGGCAATCCGCAGCTCATCCTTGGCAGATCAGCTCTGGGCTGTCCACCAAGCCCGCGAGGCGGCTGAGGAGCTTGGCATCTCAGTCCCCACGTGGGAGATGCCCGCAACACAGTGATCTGTTTTTGGAGGACCAAATAAAAATTTATCCAATCCAATCACCGTTACGGCCAAGAAATTTGTTTAGTCTAGACCAAGCCAAGTCTTGTTTATTCATTACATCTTTGTTGAAGATGCTGTTTAAGTACGTTCTCTTTTTGTAAACGCAACAGGCTGTTTACTTTATTTCGCCTGGGCTTTGAAACGTTTTCAGCGCTTCTTCGTTCTTGTTTTTCAGGAAGTTTTCGAACAATTTATTTTTACGTTTTATTTCATTAAGACAACTTTTAGTCAGCAACGGTTTTTTTGGCTTTGCGCGTATGCTTGAGCTGTTTGTACGAAAAGCATTTCTTGTCAACCTATCAGTTTGTCATGGAAATATCATAGGCGGCTTCAGGTTCTTGCTCGCAATACACGCCGACCAATCGGTTAACGCTATCTCCTTGCGAAATGCAGCCAGTGTCTATTCATTAATATCTGAATAACTATCGGTTCTCTGAGTTGGGCTGGCGCACAGTTTACGGTTTCGTTATCAGCCATAAAGATAGGAAGGTGGTCACTGATGGGTGCGCTTAGTACGCCGGACAAACATTTCGAAGCTTCTATGTAGTAATGAACATATCTATTAATGTCGCAGTGTTTTTGTTCACTCCGATGTTCAGCTAACCAATGTTTTGATTACGTTTTCTTACCTCTTGTATGTCTTGTCCTTCGCCGCAGACGCGTTTCTCCAGCTCGGAGCTCATTTCCCGCTCTGAGGCGTTGAGAGCGCATAGTTTTGACCTACGCAACGGGTTGACGTTGCACACGGTGACGTCGGGCAGCTCGAATGACGTGTTGGTGTTGTACTCGAACGCGACGGCCACGCTGTACGTGAAGTACTCCTTCAGTATGGCGAGAGTCTCGGAGGTGCTGTAGTACAGCAACGTCACAAGTGCACCCGTCCAGAGCAAGCGGCGCACGCCTCCACCCTCGACGAAGGCGTCCGCACCCGGGAGGCCGGAGTCCAGTGCCAGCTGGCCGTAGACCTGTCCGCACGCTCGCCACGTGCCGTGGCGGCCGGGTCCACCTCTGCTCAGAGATGATGGCATTTGCGCTGCAGTAACACGCTAAAGTTAATGCGGCAAGCGATTGAAGCTCTTTAGTCACGCGCTATTTGCAAGGCGAATTATTTACAAAGATTAGGTTAGAGTGCTCATGGCGTTACGAGATGGTCAGCTCCGCAGGTGTACAAAAGAACGAAAATGTAGATTCCAGCTTATTTTGCGCATTGTCGGAATCGACCTTATACAAAACAGTCTGCGAATAGCTTCTTACACCAGATATAATGACTTTGTGCCGAGCCTAAAGAAGTTGGTCGGCGTCTTGTGTAAAGTCAATAGAAATGTGCATATCAAGGCCTTATCATGCACCTGTACCAGACTGGCGTGTAAAAATTACTTCGCAACGTCACACCCACATAACTGCACAAGCGTTTTTACCGACAACAACCCCGGAATTTCTGCGAGACGAGCGCTTTAATGCTATGGCCTTGAAACGCACGACGTCTCAGGCGCAATGAACTAGAATACCTTTCTAGTGGCAAAAGCGAGACGCTTACTGTAAGGCTATAGAAGCTGCCACCACAAATGGCGCTGGCCCGAGGTGCGGTGGCAAAGAAATAGGTACAGCTTGGTGCAGCTACGCAATATTTTAGTGTGATAGCGTTAAGGAGCTCGTTTTTGAAGAAATTCCAGCGTCGGCGTTGGTGTTTGCGTCATTGGTTGTGAGCGAAAAATCATATTGTCTATGACCGAAAATCAAGAAAGATGGAGATAAAGTGAATAATAAAAGATTACACAACTTCCCACTAAAGGAAAGCACAAGTATATAGCACGCAAAAGAGCGCATGGGTCGACTTAATGTTTTGTTCATCACAGTCACCTAGGCCCGATATTAACGCGCCCTTGCAGGAGGAGTACGCAGTAAAGTAAATGTAGTTTCAGTCGGGGTTGCTCGTCTCGAACTTTCGTTGGAGAACGCGTCGCGCGTTCGTCGCCACGCCACGTGGGAGCACGTGCGTTCATAGCGCGTCCGCAGAATCTCGTTCCCGGACGCCATCACGTGATTGCTGAAAGAACATAAGGGGAAAGGCCACAGTGTCTTACACGGGTTGGAAGGCGCTAGCTCGTGAGGACATTCTGGCAGCGCGTGCGCGGCAAGGGTGGTCACATACACTCGGAATTGAATTGAGCCATAGGCTGCTTCACATCTAAACTTTCTCGGCCTGAGTGAGGATGGAGTTCAGGCCGTCCGCGTGGCAAGCAGCCGCTTACCACACAGTCACGTTTCTGCTTGGAAATTGTATGTCATTTTGTAATTTCACTTTTTTATGATTTTAGCTATTATAACTTTGTGTAAACAAATGTTTTCATATGCCTTCCTCCCTGCTATAACGTCTGATTGGACTGGCTGTATTGTTCAATAAATAAATAAATAACAATAAAGAAATAAATAAATAAATACAGCGAAAATAACTTACCCTGCTTGGAGATGCAGTGAAATAAACTTTCATGCATTACAAACACACACGTCCCGTATACAGGCTTGAATATAGAACATGTAATGTCACAGCATATAATATTGCGTGGTGAAAGCGTACATTGCCGTCAGGCGCAAGACTAATATCTTAAGAGCTTCATGGTCTGAAGCCGACCACCCATAATAAAATGCTTACACTTTATTGCAGGTATTCCCTTAAAGGTTCAAAAATATTTCATGCGCATAATTGCTCGGGCATAATTGTTCAAAGAATCGTGCCATTTACGCAGAATGCAAACACATGCGAAAGCTTCACTGACACAAGCCACTTTCAACTTTATCGATGACATTGTAGTAATGCAAAATTTAAACTTCTCGCTTAACATCATGCGAAAGTATGCAGTAAGTGGCTGAAGTACACACTATAGAGACAGAATGTCACTATAGCGTTCAGCGCTTGAAAAACGAAGCTTAAGTGTCCCCCATTTTTTTTATCAAAGGAGTGGTTCCTCGTAGTACAGTGGAGTTACCAAAAGGAGCGCGCGTAGCCGACACTGCTTCCGGTAGCGTCAAAAGTGACGTCATCACAACCTTTGCCATGATGTCTATGGCGGACGCTGCCTCAAGTGTAGCGGTAAACGTTTCTGATTGATTGATTTGTGGAGTTTAACGTCCCAAAACCGCCATTTGATTATGAGAGACGCCGTAGAGGAGGGCTCCGGAAATTTTGACCACCTGGGGTTCTTTAACGTGCACCCAAATCTGAGTACACGGGCCTACAACATTTCCGCCTCCATCGGAAATGCAGCCGCCGCAGCCGGGAATCGAACCCGCGACCTGCGGGTCAGCAGCCGAGGCGGTAAACGTTTCTGTAATCAGAGAGGCAAGGACATTCATAGCGGACGCCGCAAGGAGTACTCGCAGACACCACTTTTTGGTGCGGATAACGAGGGAAAAACATAAGAGAGCTGGAAACCAGTTTTACGGTTCACATCGAAAATTCCTATAGTTAAGCGAAGTGAAACTAGCCTATATGTCCAAATTTAGGAGTTTGCGACACATCCTACTAAAACGTGGATGCACAAAAGCCGGGCCCGTGGGCGTGCTCTCTATACACTTTATTGCGATATCAATTATAGGGCTCAGCTGGATTCGCTGCTGGCTTCGGCGTGGGCGTCGGCGTTGATGTCATGCACCGTATATGTATATGCATAATATATGTATATGTATACTATGTATATGTATACTATACGTATATTTATACTATATATATGAAAACGCAAGAAAGAAAAAGGAATTCCAGAAAAGGGTACTCCGGTGCGCGGAATCGAACGTGGGACCTCCGCGCCGTGAATGCGAGGCGTTAACCACAGAGCCACCGAGAGGTACCTCCTTCAGCGTTCGAACGGCAAGCTATTCGTATCTATCACTTACCGGTGCTGGCGGGTATCTCGGGGGGGGGGGGGGGGGGGGTATTGTGTTTGCAGCATTAGCAGCAAGATGGCGCAGTGAGCGCGCGGCGGCTCTCATCTCTCACGCGTATTTTGGCCCGCGTAGAGAATAAGGGGGTGTACGCTCGATCGCGCGCCTCTATCTTGTAGTGGAGAAAATTGTACGTCTTGGCTAGCCTTGGGATTTTGTAGGAACGATTATGTTGTAGTTACCAGGCGCACAAAGGTCACTGCAATTGTTGCACAGCCTCCTTCTGCGAAAAGGGTGCGCTTTTCAGACAAAGCGAAGTAACTACTGAGACGCCTATTTGCGTTCATCTGTACCTGTGACTACGTTTAGTGCGTCATTTGTGCGCGAGAAACGTGGGGCACATTGCGATCTGCTTGCCATTCTGCGCGTGACCTTCAAATTTGTTGCTATCGCGTCCATTGCTTCGCCTTTTCGGCAAAGCTGCGACATTTATGGACAGGTTTCAGTGCCACCATATTGAAATCTTAGCCTTTCTGCATCTTTAACAACTAAACACACAGTGTTTCGGTAGACTGATACGCATGCAATAAATTGGGTTGGTGCCTACGATATTAATAGCCTTATTAATTGACGACGCAATATACAGACGCAAGAAAACCTCGACTTGCCAACGCGAGATGGCGGCACCCATAGGTCTTACGGAAAATAGACTATATAGGCTCATGAGACAGGTGGCAGATGACGCCACCTTCGAAAAACATTGCCCAGTGAATAAGTAGGGCCACTTCTTATGTCACGGAGGTGATTGGCTGTCGCGATTGTGTCATTTGGGAGTGTTCTATTGGATTTCTCAACACTCTAAGCCAAAAATGGCCAAAATGGGAGCAACGGCTGTTTTTACTCCTTCAGACCGACTGTTACTCTCCGAAAAGACCAAGCGGAACAAGATGGCCGACTTGTTCGAGAATGGGGGAGCAACTGTATTCATCTTAAGTTTGTAAGGGAGCAACGGAAGGAGGAACCGCTGTAAATGCTCTCGTCACGCAACGGTTACTCCCCGGCAGGACACCGCACACAAATAAGCATGCCGCCCACATTGATATTTATGGGCCAGATTATTGTTTGTTCTGTCTGCCAAACTTCACCAAACCAAAACAGTGATTTATTTTAGTATCCGTAGATAATACGATAGCAGCGCTGGCTGAACACAGAAGGCCTGAGAATACAGTACGGCAAATACCTAACACACGCAGCAGCAGAATGGAGAGTTGGCACGTCAAAGCGGACCGAACGCCGAAACACGTGCAAAACAACGATAAAAAAAGCCTAGACACGCCGTTCGTCCGCGAAGTAAGGGCGTCAAAGTCGATCAAGCACCGGAACACGTGCATAAGGAGCCCCCCCCCCCCCCCCCCGCCCAGATATATCGAAGAAAAAAAAAAAAGCGGACCCAGACGCGCTTCTTATCAGCCATACACTTAGTAGCACGCTTCACCGTGTAGTTTGAGGGCAGAATGACAAATCTGCGCCATCTGCGCCCGCACGACAAGTGTGGCGCTAGTGTAGCAAGCGATGTAAGTTACAAAGTAATTTTTATTCAGTGTTTATGCTGACTAGCTCTAAATAAAAATTACACTCAACTTTTTATATCTATTTATGAGTTTTAGTGTACCTCAGTTTTTTTATAATTGTATTAGGAGAACACACTGAAATTATTGCGCTGACGCCTGTGCTGCCACTGCTCGACGTTTTTTTTTTTTTTCGGCGCAACTAGGTTCGCGTTCGCACTACTTACTCATTTTCATATGGTCTGTGGTTGGCGAGCACATGGACGTGCGGGCTTGTGAGCTATGTTTTGATCGTGTGTGTGTGTCGCAGATTTGCGTTTCTACTTATTCGTGATGAAGGTTAGTGTATATTTATCTTTATGGAGCGCGAAGTAGTTGTGGATTTTGCTGCTGGGTGGAACAAACACATCGTAAACACGTCTTCAGCTATCTGCAAGCCTGTTCGCTCGTTTTGATCGTGTGTGTGTGTCGCAAATTTGCGTTTCTACTTATTCGTGATGAAGGTTAGTGTATATTTATCTTTATGGAGCGCGAAGTAGTTGTGGATTTTGCTGCTGGGTGGAACAAACACATCGTAAACACGTCTTCAGCTATCTGCAAGCCTGTTCGCTCGTCGGACAAAAAACTGTGCATGCATCAGCGTGCAGGTGAGTGGAATTTCCAGCAACATTTAATGCTCTTACAATACATTGTTGAGTGGTTGCGCTATTGAAAGAGAAATGATTTGCTCTTATTCACCGTATCCATTGCTAGCCGTATCGACTAAATTACCTCTATTACCGCCTGCATACCCTCTTGCTTCCCCTGTCACCACTGCAGTGCCAGTGTACTTTTGCAGTTAAAAGTTCATTTCCGCAACACTACCTCGCTTGAAAAAACATTGGGGCGGAGTTGTAGCTGCATTCATACTGGCACTTTCCTACCATTAGCTTTACGTACTGTTAACGGCTGAGTGTTGGGGCCTTGGGCCGCATTTTTTAGAGATGTAAAGTGTATGTAAATCAGTAAGTGAACAAATCATTGTCGCATCACTTCACTGGCATAGCCAGGCGCTTGCGCACAGAATTTTTTTAGGCCGGGCGTAGGGAGCCCAAATTGACGACCATATTCGCTTGCCCGGCCTATTCAGATAAGCGGACCCCCCCCCCCCCCCCCCTCCCCGCACGCCTAAAAAAAAAAAAAATCTGCCCACATCACTGCGTCACTTGCTTCACCTCTGCGCTAAACGTACTATTCTATAAGCGCACCATCAAGCGAGCAGTTTACATATTGACAGAACAATTGGAGGAGGAATGACCCAAATCTTTCAGATTTCTTTAGTGATGCAAAACCTTAGCAAAACTGAATATTGTAAAAGACAATCATAAATGCTGTATGTTCTCGTTAGCGCTGTCATTATTCTGCATCATGAAATCTTTATGCGCTGTGAAAACTTGGCATGCCGTTGAAGTCACATATCGACGTTAATACCAATCGACGAAAATTTCGACAACCTCAATAACGCCGTTTGGGATTTGCCGCATGCACATAATTAGGCTGATTCCCACTTGGCTGTTCTTAACCTGACTTCACTGCTACCAAATTAAACAATATTTGATGCATGTCTTTTACTTTTTTTTCAGGGATATGACACAAATTTGGTTATACTGCAGATAAAGATGCTCCCAACGATGCTAAAGTACAGAAGCAAGTGAATTTTGGTAAGTGCAGACTTTTTGTACTATGTATATGAAAGCATCGCTTTTTAGGGGCAAACTGTGCATGTGTTGGCCAGAGAATAGTTCATTATGCCACATGGTTACACTGGCACTGACAATTCGACATGGCTCCGCTGGCCCGTGTGTGTGCTCACACTGTTACCGTTAAGATAAAATGTTTATGTTTTCATTGCAGGGATTGCTGTTTGTACTAAAAAGCCAACTGCCAAGATTTCTTTACGCTGGTACTCCTAAAAGTATGCTTTCCCTATTTACATGGGTTTTGGCTTGCACAAAGCATAACACTTGGGCCTAGATTCACAGAGCTGTCCATGCGCAGGCCTTCATAACAGTGTTTCTTGACTTGCCTTTACCCTGTTTTCTGCAGATGTTTCGTGGGTTTAAAAGTGCCACAGCATGTTGACCTCCCCCACTCTGAAATATTCGCGTTCAAAGTTCCGCAAGAGTGGGCTTAACTTTCTTGTGCACCTCTTTGCTAGTCCAAGATACTGAAGTGTTATGCTCTTACTAGAGGTGGCAGTGTTTCTAATGTTTGTATTTCCATCACATTGACCAAGTATGCGATCTTGGCTTGACTGGTAGCACATCCTCAACAAATGTCTTTGTGGCACATGTAGAAGGCAGTACAAAATAAATAGGCAGACATTCACACCGGGAGCTAACTTCTAATAATGCTTTTTTTTTGGAAACCATGGTGTGCTTATTCCAATTTGTCTAACAAGCAGTAACCTGTTTGGCTGTGAACCAACAAGACGAACTAATAAAAGCTTCACATCTTGTTGCTCTGAAATATATATGTATTGGCAAGCTATCTGTGACACTGTTAAACAAAGAATCAGAATATCTGTGCGTGCCTTAAGATATATTGCTTCGTTTACATATCTCGTGGCTGTGACTCGTCAACCGAGTGAACAAATGGACCCTAGTTTTCTAAAATTAAAGCATTTTTTGAAGGTAGCACGGTCTACATTTATTTGTCTATAGTTTTGTCCAGCCGTTTGCGTCAGGTACAAAGAAATATACTGAAGATTATCATGTAGCCTCTGCAAATGGTTGCTTTCAAGCAGGCTTTGCATGCTTGGCTTGTGCCTACAGGTATTGCACAATTCAAGACGCAGCAGCGTATGATAGAACAGTAGAATCGAGAGCAACTATGTGCACGAGCTAAATAAGTATTTTAACATGAGCGGACAGTACGTGTTATTTGCCACACACATGACCTCATTAGAATGCCCATTGGTGAATGGGCTCATAGAAATGTCACTCAGCTGTGTATAGGAAACAAGTTAACTGAACCTAAGGGTATCTTTAGCTACTACTACAAATATGCCTTGTTGAGGTGCTGCACATTTCTTCCAGAATATTGCTGTCTGAGACATCATGTGAAGAGCGTCTACCACATCAGCATTTATATGGCTTGCCAAGTAACGTTTGGCCGAACCTTCCTTTTTCACATTTCGTTTTGCAGTAGACCATCCTAGAATGTAAGCGCTGCTGCAGTGTGGTGACTCATTGTTATGATTTGATTCTGGCATTTTTAACCTCACACTTCTATTTTTTCTCTTGCAGCAATGAGATTCTTCACATATGGGCTGCAGTGACGTTCTGCTGCGCTAGCCTGATGGAAACACCAGCTGCGAAACTTGAGTTCTTCAGAATTGGAGAAGTTGCCCCTCTCTCACCAATGATGACACAGACTGCCCTATGCTAGAAATTCAAGATTGTTTTTCCACGGATGACGCAGAAAACCTTGATGTATTATGGTGTTTGTTTAGTGCTGGCTGTGGTGTGGCGAAGCCTACTTTTACGTGTGGTCAAACGTCGCCTCATAAAAAGAACAATAAAGCATTTATTTTCCTTTCAATATTGTCCACTTTTTGTGTTAGAAGCACCCAAGCAGTGCTCTTCCAAGGAGCTCTCGCCATGTGTTAAGCGTGTGACAAGCATACTCGAGATAAATACTCATTTCCCCAAGGAGTAACTGGAAGCATGTGCAGTTGGTTTTCAGAGAGTAACTGCGAACACGTGGGAGGAACGGTAAAGAGTAACTGTTGCTCTTAGAAGAGCAACTGGTGGGAGTAATGGTTGGTCGGCAGGGAGCAACTGGTGGGAGTAACTTTTGGTGCGGATAACGAGGGAAAAACATAAGAGAGCTGGGAACCAGTTTTATCGGTTCACATCGAAAATTCCTATAGTTAAGCGAAGTGAAACTAGCCTCTATGTCCAACTTTAGGAGTCTGCGACACATCCTACTAAAACGTGGATGCACAAAAGCCGGGCCCGTGGGCGTGCTCTCTATACACTTTTATTGCGATATCAATTGTAGGGACACTCTCAGCTGGATTTCGCTGCTGGATTCGGCGTGGGCGTCGGCGTTGATGTCATGCACCGTATATGTATATGCATAATATATGTATATGTATACTATGTATATGTATACTATACGTATATTTATACTATATATATGAAAACGCAAGAAAAAAATTCCAGAAAAGGGAACTCCGGTGCGCGGAATCGAACGTGGGACCTCCGCGTCGTGAATGCGAGGCGTTAACCACAGAGCCACCGAGAGGTACCTCCTTCAGCGTTCGAACGGCAAGCTATTCGTATCTATCACTTACCGGTGCTGGCGGGTATCTCGGGGGGGGGGGGGTATTGTGTTTGCAGCATTAGCAGCAAGATGGCGCAGTGAGCGCGCGGCGGCTCTCATCTCTCACGCGTATTTTGGCCCGCGTAGAGAATAAGGGGGTGTACGCTCGATCGCGCGCCTCTATCTTGTAGTGGAGAAAATTGTACGTCTTGGATAGCCTTGGGATTTTGTAGGAACGATTATGTTGTAGTTACCAGGCGCACAAAGGTCACTGCAATCGTTGCACAGCCTCCTTCTGCGAAAAGGGTGCGCTTTTCAGACAAAGCGAAGTAACAACTGAGACGCCTATTTGCGTTCATCTGTACCTGTGACTACGTTTAGTGCGTCATTTGTGCGCGAGAAACGTGGGGCACATTGCGATCTGCTTGCCATTTTGCGCGTGACCTTCAAATTTGTTGCTATCGCGTCCATTGCTTCGCCTTTGCGGCAAAGCTGCGACATTTATGGACAGGTTTCAGTGCCACCATATTGAAATCTTAGCCTTTCTGCATCTTTAACAACTAAACACACAGTGTTTCGGTAGACTGATACGCATGCAATAAATTGGGTTGGTGCCTACAATATTAATGGCCTATAATTGATGACGCAAGAAAACCTCGACTTAACAACCCGAGATGGTGGCACCCATAAATCTTACAGAAAATAGACTATATAGGCTCATGAGACAGGTGGCAAATGAAGCCACCTTCAAAAAACATTGCCCAGTGAATGAGTAGGACCACTTGTTATGTCACGGAGGTAATTGGCTGTCGCGATTGTGTCATTTGAGAGTGTTCTATCGTATTTCTCAAGTTGTATACAACTATGGCCTGAGATTTTTCGTTCGTGGCAGCCCCTATGTTAGCGGTTGTCTGCTACATTAAAATGGCCAATGACTGCAAATGGTGCCTGTTTCGTTTAAATCCTGCAAAACATCTCGTAAGTTTTCCAATCTCCATTCTCACCGTTCTTGAGTTGATACAGTTTGTGGATAACGTGTACCATACCCGCATACCTAAAGCCCTGGTAGGCTTTACGAACGCCCTGGTAGGAACGAACTTGTGGCTTTGTTTATTGTTTATTGGTTTTGTTTTGAATGAAAGAATTGATAGTTGTAAACTTCGAGGGCCGATTTGGAATGGCCAGTTTAAAAGCTTAAGATGGTGAAGTGCAACTGCAGCTCATTTGCTGAATTTTCGTTTTGGTATAAAGCAGCTCCAAACCACGCGAAGACTAACGGAGCCAGAAGAATGAAGATTAGACAAATCCGTGTATTACCCGTTATTTTCATGGATGCTCGGTGAGGCACCGTGCGTTGCAGCTCTCATAGACACTAGCGCCACAGTTCCCTGTAGCGTAGTTATAGAAAATTCTATTCTTCCACGTGCGCGGACATGCTTCTGCTACTTAGACGACGTACTGACAAGACATACTTTTTCTGCTGTTGTCTTTTACTGTATTTAGGAATCCCACTTTTTTCTATGTACTTGCCATCTAATTTTGCACTGGGCTTCACTGAGAATCCTGTCAGGTACTGCGTATAAATAAATAAATAAATAAATAAATAAGTAAATAAATAAATAAATAAATAACAATAAATAAATAAATATAATTTATGCCATTGCACTAAACGTGAAAGCTGTAAAAAGTGCGCGGCAGTGATTTCCCCATTCCACATCGACAAACTCAAGGAGCGTGTGTTGGAATGCTAGTTGGCAAATGCACTAAAAACTGCCCTTGGTACGAGACATCATGCAGCATAGAAGCGGAACTGACGAACACAGTCTGTGAGCGTCGCTGAAGGATCTGCGTATATTCACCGAAGCTTACCCCAATTACTTTTGATTGTGCTAAGAACAATTTTTGTCCCTAACTATGTCCTTAACCATTTCAAGACGTCTGCCATCAGGATAAAAAAAAGACAACCCTGAAGGCTGAGAGAGAAGACTGCATTTTCCTGAATTTTGAGCATTATGGACACATTTCTTGAAACTCCCGGTAATATGTATTGAATCGCCACTTGTTCCCCTCACACTGTCTCCTTGCGAGTTTATAGGATCCTTCTACATAAATAAAGCCTCCCTGCCTTCTGTGTTGTTGTTCTAGTCCTCAACATAAATAAACAACTGCAATTGACATTTCAAATGTTGGGCTTTCTAGTGCAGCGTGCAAGAATTATCAAGTTGAAAAAAATGTACAGGACACGGGAGCGTCTATAGAACTAGTTCTACTAAATATTTTCGGAAAATTGGTTTTCAGGGGCGATTTAAAAGACCTTCCGCTTCTTCTCTGTCTCATATTGTGTCGCAACAGCTCCGAATCACTCTACTCGTAGACACGATGGCCTTAGCAAGAGAAAAAACAAAACAAAACAAAACCATCATACAAGAGAGATAACTGAACGCACCTTCTCTTGCCGGTGAGGCAGTGAATTAATACATGCCGATCTGCTTACAGTCGTGTACAAGTCGACGCCCTCACAGCAATCCAAGGCGAAACCATTCTGCTAAAACGTCTCAAGCGACACGATCACTGGAGCACTACACAAGCTCACATGCAAAATAAAAATAATTCCCCCCCCCCCCTCCACGAAATGTTCCTTGGCACGTGAAAACAATAACTGTTTTTAAAGCCACAGTAATGCTTGAGTGCAGGCTTTCACAGGTCTTCCGCTTCTTTCAAAAGCCATTATAACGGCGACAAACTCTTCGACCGGTTCAAGAAAGGATTCGGTCCGATGATTGGCTTAAGTTTATGTTTGTTCTTTAAGTTACCGATGGTCTAGCCTTGACTTCAACTTTTGCTGCGTATAACAAAGAGTGAGACGCATTGTTCACATGCACCCTGTTTTCATTTGAGTGTATTCGAGGCCTCGCAGGCTTACTCAGGAAGTGGGCACAATTTGCTACCGGAATACCTGAATAGACCCGAAGCATGCAGTTTGGTGTGTAAGCTGTTCTGGGATAGATTACCTACATCGAAGATCAATCACGACCTAATGAAACACTCTGTTTCTTTCTAGATTTTTAGCGAGAATCTTGCCTGTAACATTATTGCTGTCAAGCTGAACTCTGTCGTTTTAAGCGGTGAATGCTCAATATCGATCACAAACCGATACGTTACCCGCATCTGAACAGAAATTCATGAAGCCAAGCAGTACAGTGATTAACGAGCTGCATTTTCTCGTATTAAAAGAGCATATATCGCCTGCTGTATTCTTCAGCCTTCATAATACGTTCTTGGCCGTGGTCCCTTTTACCTATCCTTACTTTTACTTCGCACTTTATATTCGCTTATTAAAAAAAATGTAGGGAGTGGGGGAGTTAGTCCTCCCGATGACTTGAAAAAGTACCCGCCTCCTTAGTTTTAGTGTACAAAGCAGTGAATGTAACAGAAGTGTCATATGTCATATACACTCAACTTTGAAAGAATTATGCCATTTTAGTTAGCTTCAGCAGCATAGCAAGTGGCATGATGATATACCCCACTTAAGACTTTTCCACCCGATTTCCTGAATCGATGAACGCTCCTTTCACACAAACTGCAATGTTCAGATAGGTGACTAAATTATGCCAAAGGGGCATGTTAATCTCTATGTTTTGATGATGTGGTGGCCCAGAGTTTAGTTTCATCCAAATGCTGCCGAAAGTGGCGTCATGGTCGCGTTGGGTTCTGACCTCGTTTGGTAGCGTGACCGAGCCTTGGGGTTGAGGAACTGATGCTCACGAGTTGGTAAAACGAAACAAATGAATTTATAGTGAAATGTTTCGCACGTATTAGCATATTGAAAAATCGAGAGCATCGTGACGAGCGAACAGGGTGAGTCATTAACACAGGACCTAGAGCATTTTGTCTCACTCAGCATCGTCATTATAACACCTCACAATGGATCCTCTTGAATGGTAGATAGTCGCACACGATCGCTTGAAAGACACCGCCCACAAGGAGGACAGCCAATAACGCACTGTCGCAGAAGGGTCGTATCACTCGTTGATGGAGCAAAGTTAATGCGGTCAAAGACACTGTCGTGGGGTCAGGCCAGGAGAGCGAGATGTTGAACAAGTTCTTCTACCTCTCCTCAGATTTGCAAAAAAAAAAGGTTACTCGAAAAACATGGAACAAGGCTTATAACGTTAAGAACGAAGATGGTCCACTGATCTCGGTACTACCAGAGATAGAACACATAGCATTGATCAGTTACAGAAAATTAGCTATTTATACAGATATGATAGAAAATATTACTAAATGGATGGACTATTAGCACCTGAAATATCTTTGCAAACCTCAGCGGAGTCATTCTAGAAAGTTAGAAGTTTTTTTAGCCAAATTTCGATGTCTTGTCACAACTTTTATTTACACAGAGCTGGTTTGGCAATATCTACCCTGTGCCCATTCTGCGAAGCAAGAGAAACAATTGAGCATTACTTTATATCATGTTGGAACTATTCATTACAGCGAAAAGACTTCTATTTATTCCATTTTCCACCTTATATTGCCACAGAGACTGTTTACAATATCCGACATTATGAAGAATCAGCGTTTACAGTCTTGTGCGCACTCCTTCTTGGGGCCGCACGACTCATGCCTCTTGTTCACAGGCACGAGTCAGTGCGGGTTGGAGCTGCGAAGAAGAAGAAGATGCGTAGGCAGATGAGTAGTTTTTGTTTTGGAACGCTCTAGTGGACTCTTCCATCTTTTCGCACATAATTTTGAGGGCACAAGTTCACCCGTAATAAACTAGTTTTTGACTTTTCTTCTCTTGAACCTGTTATATTCTGGTGGAGGTGCTGGGTATGATTGGAAGCCCCCTTGGCACAAGAGAGCGAAGCCCCGATCCTCAACGATTGGAACCTGGCGAACTGACTCCGGTACACCAGCGTTCAAGCCGCCGCCGCCTCAGAGGAGAGCCGCCTGAATTCGCACCCCCCCCCCCCCCCCAAGTGCTCCAGCAACACAAGCAGCGTCCACAGACAACGGAACGATGGCTTACCAGGTGACATCATCGGAACTTATTCTGTCCCCACCGTGCTCGCCTGAGCCCTTCCACAGCGACACGTTCGAGGATGTGGAGGATTGGAACACTTCGAGCGGGTTGCGAAAACCAACGGCTGGGATGAAGCAAGGAAACTGCGTCGCGTGTACTTCGCATTGGAGGATGCAGCGAGGACGTGGTATGAAAACCACGGAACGTTCATACCGACATGGGAAGAATTCCGACGACAAATAGTAGGCTACATATGCCAGCACCGACCATCGGGAGAAGGCGGAGAACGCTCTACAGTCCAGAAACCAGCGCACGAACGAAAGCGTTGGCATGTATATTGAGGACATGTCCCAGCCTTTTCAAACGTGCTGACCCGAACATGAGCGAAGAGAAAAAGCTGCGCCACTTGATGCGAGGTGTCAAACAGGAGTTATTTGCTGGTTTGGTACGCACCCCACCTCGTACAGTTGCTGAATTCAGCAACAAAGCCACCTCCATAGAGCGGGCATTACAGCAGCGTTCCCGTCACTACAATCATGACACGAGTAGTGTTCCTGCGGATGTCCTCTCAGCAAACCTGGTAAGCAGCAGCGAAGCATTGAAGGAAATCGTGCGATCCATCGTGAAGGAAGAGCTCCAGAAGCTGCTGCCCCGACAAGTCGCAACGCCAAATTCATCTCTGACTACTATGATCAGAGATGAAAATCGCCACGCCATTCTTCAAGCCGAAACCGAGGCGCAACCTGTTCGACTTGAACAGCAATTGCAGGAACGCCCCGTACCGACTTATGCCGATGCCGTACGCCAGCCCGCCGTGCATACTGCTTCGTTTGCAGCTCCCAGTGGCTACCGACCGGCTTCGTGCGGCTCAAACTATCCAGCTAACTCAAGGCCACGAAAAAGCGACGTGTGGCGCACACCCGACAGGACGCCTCTCTGTTTTCACTGCGGCAAAGCTGGACACCTGTACAGAATGTGCCCATATCGACGAGTTGGTCTCCGTGGGTTTTCTCCAAACGCGCCATGTCCCCGAAATGGCGAAAGATCCGTTGAAATTGAAAATTACTTGTCTGGCCATCTGTTTCCAATTGCCGGTTTCCAGCATTAGCCTAGATCTCCAGCGCCTGCTCGCTATCGATCGCCAAGCCCTCGACGATTTAGTTCACCTTCTCCACCTTCAACCTCAACACACCATCGTTCAAGCAGTCCCCATCAGGAAAACTGAAGCCAGCGAGTTATTGAGGCAAGGCCGCTAATCCCCGACCAACTGAAGATCCTCCGTCAAGGTCCCAGTGCAGCAACGACGAGCGGAACACTACAACTAGGTTTGGTAAAGACAAAATTTCTTCAGACTTACGCGTTACCGTAGACGGGTGTGAATTTACCATTTTAGTTGACACAGGTGCTGATTATTCGGTTGTCAGTTACGCTGCCGCAAAGGATTTAAAGAAAGTCCTGACGCCTTGGAGTGGACCCCAGATACGCACGGCTGGGGGTCATCTCATCACACCTGTGGGAAGATGTACCACACGAATCGGAATTCAAGGCGCCACTTACGTTGCTGACTTTGTCGTGCTTCCGGAATGCTCTAGAGATTTAATACTCGGAATAGATTTTCTGCTAGCAAACGGAGCTACAATCGACCTGCAGAATTCTAGTGTCTCTTTTTCGACCAAACTGGCCATAGACACAAATGAGCCAGAATACACTGCATTACGTGTTATAGATTGTGATGTTTACGTGTGGTCACGATGCAGCGTAATAGTCGGTGTAAGAAATGAAGCATTCGTTGATTCTGAAGGTATAGCGGATGCAAACATCGAACTACTGCTCAAGAAAGGCATTTGTGTAGCTCGAGGCATTATTCAATTACGTGGTAGATGTGCCGATGTATTGCTCAAGAATTTAGAAAACGAAATTCAGCACGTTGCAAAGGACACTGCTATCGCCTTCCTTCACGGTTTTCAAACAGTGACGGACTTATGTGGTCTGGTGTCAGGGCCACCTACTTCGGAACCTGCGCCCGATGTCGTGGCAAGAGTTGCAATCAGCCAAAATCTATCCCCAACCGAGAAGAAAATCATTCAAGACCTCCCAAGAAACTTCACCGTATGTTTCTCTACCTCGTCAAATTTACGGCGGACCCAGGTGGTTAAATACCGAATAATAACAGATGAAGCTACAAGGCCGGTACACCGAAATCCGTACAGAGTATAACCGAAGGAACGTGAGATCACGTTCCTTCGGTTATACCTGCACGGATTTCGTGCAGGTATAACCGAAGAAAAGTGGATGACAAAATAACCAGCCGTGACCAGGAATCGACGACCTTCGAACACGCGTTCAATGCTCTAACCACTGAGCTACAACAGCTGCCTTCCCTCCATCCACTTTTTGGGGTTTATATGTGAATTTAGTACTAGGAGTGACAGTCAGCGCCATCTATAAGCCAAGCGATGAGTGTGCAAACACTCTTATGGGCATGTTTGGCGTCACGTAGGACGTGAACTTATTATGAGCGGGCAGCTGATTAATAGTCCCTCGTATACAACCTAATGACACCAAGTCTGCCAGTACGGGACGCGGGCGCTTCGCGAAGTGATCGGACGCGACGCTCATCGGCTCCGTCGATTTTCGGCTGGAACCGTGCTCTTTTCCATGTGGCTGCTCTAAAACTTGTGCGACTGCATCTGCAAAGTTAGCAAGATTCTGGAGACACCGATCTTACCCAGGTACGTCCAATTTTCGGCCACTTCGAGCAACTTTGCATCACAACGTAGCGAACGAGCTAAGCCTTACGGCTGCGGCTCCGCCGCTGCTGGATGCGGAGACGCCGCTCGGTCAACTCCTCAACATGGCGCTGCCTGAACAACGTGGCTACGACCCTACGACTCTGTCGTGGTCGTATATCCCGACAAATCCATCAAACGACGGCCCATTCACCATTTCGGCGGAGCAAGCTGACATTTTTCAACTCGTCGAGGGTCGGCGTCGCCGCCGAAAAAACGCGGAAGGAGCGTCTGCACTGAAAACTCCTCTCAACAATCCAGCCACTGGTGACGCTCGCGCTCCATCTCCTAAAGCTCCACAAAAGACTTCACCAGTCTCCAAGTGGACGCCGAAACCAACGGTCAGAATGAATCCTGGCGACTACGTGATCGTGCTCAAGCCACGCATCACAGTAGCCCTCAAGGCAGCGTTTCAACAAGGTGAGCTCGGTGCTGCCATTTCCCAACTCATCGGTAGGCAGCACATGAATGACATCACCATTTCTCCCAATTGGGAGCAAAACATGATCATCTGTGGCACGCAGAATAACGAGGTGATTCAGAAACTGCTGTCGGACTTTCAAATCAACACCAGCAAAGGACCGCTGCCGCTTCGCGGTCACCTCAAGCTCACCGGTGATGTGTGTCGCGGCGTGATTCCTGTGCACAACCTCGAAACCAGTGCGTCCCTGAAACATATTGTGCAGTGGCGTGGCGGTGAACTAGTCTATGCGCGCAAGCTGGGGAACTTCAACGTAGCTGTGTTGACTTTCGCGGGAAGGAACGTTCCGCGTTTTGTCCACTATAACGCAGAACTGACTCCCGTCAGGGAGTACAAGAAGACAGTGCCAGCGTGCTACCGCTGTGGTGCACTGGGGCACCGGGCGGATATCTGTCCCAACCCGGTCACCGAAAGATGCAGCCTTTGTGGCCAAAACGTGGGCGCTGGTCCTGAGGGGATGGCTCCCCACGAATGCAACCCAACGTGCATAGTTTGCGGGGGTCCGCACCTCACCAGCTCCCGCGAATGCACTGAAAAATTCATCAGGCTTCAGCAACCAGGGTCCAGGACATCGGGGACCCCAACAAAACCAAAGCGCCGGTCAACTGGCAAAGCGCCAATTCCTGGCAAAGCAGCAACGGCAACGCTACCACCTGGCGCGGCGGAATCTCCAGCTTTCGGCGCTCCATCTGGCAACGCTGCACGCAACCAACCCAAGGTAGGCAGTTGGGTGGAGGTCGCCTCCTCACCCTCCTCTCTCTCCTCTCCACCTTCTTCTGCCACAAGCACTACCGAAACACAAAAACTCAGGCAAGAGCTCGCCCTTTTGCGATCTCAGAATGAAAAACTAGCCAGCGAACTTGACTCGCTCGGAACCAATCTCACTACTCAGCCCTCGTTGAGCGACAAAGAGGAAAATATAACAGACAGGGAGATCCCTACTACTGTAGAGAGTCGCGTCGCGGCCCTGGATACCAAGGTGAATGCAATAGAAACACAATTGGCCGACCTCCCCAAAATTATCCACGACACCATCACGCGTCATATAGAGACTGTCATCGCACAGGTGACACAAACAGTAACTCACATTATCCAAAAGTGGATAGAAGACAATCCACGCGTCCTTAAGTGCGTAGGGCCCATTAGGGACGTTAATCGCCCCTCAAAATTTAACAGAGTGACTCCAGATGAGTCTGACTTTTCTGAAGACTCCAGCACGTCAGCACAGGGTGCTAGCGAACTGAGTAATCTTAACAACACAACCCCACCCTCCATCTCCGAACATGGCCTCCAACCCTAGGTCGCGAGCCAGAGCAACTCAGCCGTTGTTACTAACACAGTGGAACTGCAGACGTCTCAAGAACCACAACAAGCAGGCTCATTTCCGCCTCTATCTTGAGACCTTTGAGTTCCTCGTTGCCGTGGTTGCCCTTCAGGAACCCGGCACGGACGTCAAACTCACAAATTACACTACATTTCAACACAACCCGGAGACATGTATACTTGTTCACAAGCAATATACCGCCCAGGAAGTCACACTCCCCACAACACCGCCTTTCCCATACACGATGGTGTCGGTGCTGCCTATAAGGCGATCTGACCCGCCTGTTCATATTTTAAACATTTACTGTCCCCCAAAGCTTAAGAACGTCACGTTCTGCGCAACTTTCACACAAGCTATGCAGGTGGCAAGAAGGGACCCCCTCCTGATGTCACAAGTCCGGTCCCGTTAATTCGGGAGGCGATCGCCGGGCTAATTCCAAGGGCCGAAGTATCGGCCCGCCGAACTGCACCACGAAAGCGCGGAGTATTTAGAAGTGGTCCTTTTTGGCGCGCCAGCGGACGCCAGCTGTGGCCTAAAGAACAAGTCAGAGCCGAGAGTTGATAAACAAAACAGAATTATATTCTCAATAATGGCAGATCAAAAACAATACACAAGTATGCACACTCCACAATAGTTGAGTACAATACGTCACCAAACAAACAACGTACTACACAGTACAATCAGCCACACTCGAAACAATGGACACAGAAAACAATACGCACTACAATTCAGTCGCATGCATTGAACAACCAAGGCATTTAAAGACTAAAGAGATAGAAAACCTATTCAGTCCAAAGTTCTTGGAACCAAAGTCTAGATGATACTCTTCCGAGAACAACTCACTCAAAGTCCAGCGTTGTTGTCGTTCCGCTGCCCTCGAAGTTTCTCTTCCAGGAAACCTCGCCGAAGTTTCTCTTTCAGGAAACTTCGCGTCTTGGCCACTCTCCAAGCTTCAAATTTCTTCGCCGGAAACACGTCGCCTTCACACACGCAGCTGTTGCCACGCGTCTTCACTCGATAGCGGTAAACACACACTCTTGCCTGTAGCTCGAGTCGTCACCCCTCAGGTGGAAATCATCTTCTTCTCCTGCTTTGTCTCCACAGACAAAACCTTCGCCGACTACACGGCGGAATCCCTACGCACTCTGGCGCTAACTTCCGTCTTCTCCTTCCGAAGTTTCTCTTCCAGGAAACCTCACGTCTTCTCCTGCTTTGTCCATACGGACAAAACCTTCGCCGACTACACGGCGGGATACCCTACGCGCTCTGGCGCTAATTTCCGTCTTCTCCTGATCTCTCATCTCCGCTGCTCGATTAAATACCTTCCGCGCGACATTCCAGAAGGTTCTCATCATTTCGTCGGCGCGATGCGCAGCGGAGGCTGGGGGAAGGCGCGAGACTGTACGAAGGCCGTCCCCGACAGATGACTCAACCCGGCATAACATGCCCCTTTCCTTCTAGAAATTTCGAGTGCTTGCTCGGCCACCGATGTGGGGTGAGGAGGTTCGTCGGCGAAGTCACGCTTTCGAGAGGAGAGGGAGCATGCCCGGGGAGCTTGTTTTCTTTTTTTCTCTTTTTCTTTTGACCTCGCGGCGTCACTCCGGTGACACTGCCCCCCACTTTAGGAATATTATCTCATAATCTTCAAAACCACGCAAACGAGCACGAACAGTCACCACACACTTGAAGGCTGTAACATAGTCCGTCGCTCATGACACGTCACATTCACAATATATCACTCAATACAACTGTACATTTCAATTCAATTCCACAACACATGAAATATAGCCACAGGTACATGAATGCAACACTCCATCACATATTCCAAACAATACAAATGTACAAAGTCCTCTCATTACAACAATTATACAATACTACACATCACATCACCGTAACAAACATTTTGACTCGCTCGACATAGAGTTGTGACACAGGACAACAACCACATTAACTTAACATCTAGCACTATCAAACACATTCCGGTTTGACCTCAGCACTTATCCTGTGTATTTCGAGCTGCGCTTGCGTCCTTTCTTGTGGTGCTCGCTTAATCAATTCCTATTGTTTTTGCTCGTTTTGTTCCGGCGAGCCCCTTTCAACGACGGTATCTGAGGCGCCGTCTCAGCCATCGTTGTCACTTCCGACACTGCTAACGGGTCATGACGCTCAACCGATCCTGCCCGGTTATTCACCCGCTTGTTCACGTCCCGACATTTGGCCTGGCTGGCCGACTCCGTTACCTTTACACTGTCGGTCGGTTGAGGTCGTGCCGACGTAAGTCCAGCTGCTCAGCCCATGAACTCATTCAACACGATCATCTTCTCATTCACTCTCTCTTGCGCCACGGCTTCACCTTGGGCTCTAGTGAGATCCGTCACGGGATGCTCCTCCACTGTATCTCGCGGTCGCTGTGTTGGCGAGGGCTCTATCTAAGGGTCTTCTCCCAAACATTCCGGATCATTCGGTCCTCGCGCCCCGGCGATGTCTCCGATGACAAGGTCGTAAAGGGGGGTCGACATGCATAAAGCAGTAACCTTCCCTCTGAAGTACGGGGTTTCAACCTCAATCTCTGCTTCGGGAAGCATCCGAACCGTACGGTCAATTAGGCAAACCGGTTTCGTTCTTGCTGTCAACTCACTTTCCTGTACCAAATTTCTCCCCACGATAACCGTGGAACTACCGGTGTCTCTTAGAACCGTCATCTTTTTGCCCGCAACCTTTCCAGGCAGCGTTGGCATTCCCTTCGTAACACCGGTTGGCTGTTTTGACATTACAGCACCCACAATAGGAATTTTCTGCCCATTTTCGACTCTACGAATCCGTCGGTGACGGGATTATCATCGAATTGCGGTGCTGCTAGCACACAGGACACCTGGTCAGTAAGACTCGCTCCGTTTCGACATGCGTCTGCTTTGTGCCCAGTCTGACCACACCTGAAACATTTTACAACCGTTGGGCTCGTGAAGTTAAATTGTCAATTTTTAGCACGGTGACCCACTCGGTTAACCCGAAAACATCGCGGAATGCCCTCCGGTGCACGCTTCTTTTCTTCGGGACCCGATTTCTTCGAATCGTCAGGACACTCCTTCTTGACCTTGGCCAAATCAGTTCCACCTTGCGCTTCCAAGAATTGATCAGCCAATTCAAGCATTCCTTCAAGTGACTCAGCTTTCCTCTCTTTCAAGTACAGCGACAGGCTTGGGTGGCAACTAGTAAGAAATTGTTCTCTAAATAGGAGCTCTGTAAGCTCATCGTACTCCTGCGCTGTCCCTGAAAGTTCATCCATCTGTCGAAATAATGGCTAAGTCGGGCGGCGCACTGCGTAGCCGTCTCACCATCAGCTGGCTTTCCTGTCCGAAATCTGTCCCGGAATCCTTCCACAGTAAATCTAAATCGCTTCAGCAAAGCAGTTTTCACCTTTGTAGAGTTGGCTGCATCGGTCGGCGTCAGCCTACCGTACACACTGAGCGCATCACCACTCAAGCAAGTACTTAAAGCAGTTGCCCATTGATGTTCCAGCCAACTTTGGCTCCGTGCGATCGTCTCAAATCTGTGAAGGTACGCGTCAAGGTCGTCCTTCCTTTCATCAAACGCTACGAGCAGCTTGCTTGGGTTCAAGCGGAAGCCGTGGTCCTCCCGTTCGCTGCTTTCAACTCTAGCTTGGACCAGAGTTTCACTTCGCTGTTGCAAGCCCCGCCGTGGTGGTCTAGTGGCTAAGGTACTCGGCTGCTGACCCGCAGGGCGCGGGTTCGAATCCCGGCTGCGGCGGCTGCATTTCCGATGGAGGCGGAAATGTTGTAGGCCCGTGTGCTCAGATTTGGGTGCACGTTAAAGAACCCCAGGTGGTCTAAATTTCCGGAGCCCTCCACTTCGGCGTCTCTCATAATCATATGGTGGTTTTGGGACGTTAAACCCCACATATCAATCAAATCAACTTCGCTGTTGCAAACGGAGCCGCTCGAGTTCCATTTCGTGCTGCCGCTGCCGTTCCCTTTCAGCCATCTCTGCTTCTCTTTCTTCTTTCACCCTTTCGGCTGCCAGCTTTTCTCTCTCCACCGCCTCTTTCTGCTTCTGGCTTACCCACTTCCGTAGTTCGGCGCCCGAAAGACTCATCTTCTCACCAAGAGCTACTAACTTTTCGAGATCCATTGTGTCTCGCAAATGAAGTCTTGCCGCGTGCAAAAAGTATCTGCCTATATCAGTCTATCGGAACACTCCCCTGCACTCGTTAACGAGAACACTGAGCAATACACAAAATCGCTCCGATAGCACTATCAACAACTCGAGGCTCTTTCTCACTACTTTGGACACACTGTGCACCAAAAGGTCCTGTGTCGTGGACGCCAGAATAATTGTCACAAGTCCGGTCCCTTTAATTCGGGAGGCGATCGCCGGGCTAATTCCAAGGGCCGAAGTATCGGCCCCCCGAACTGCACCACGAAAGCGCGGACAATTTAGAAGTGGTCCTTTTTGCGCGCCAGCGGACGCCAGCTGTGGCCCAAAGAACAAGCCAGAGCCGACAGTTGATAAACAAAACAGAATTATATTCTCAATAATGGCAGAAGACACGCAGCTGTTGCCACGTGTCTTCGCTCGATAGCGGTAAACACACACTCTTGCCTGTAGCTCAAGTCGTCACCCCTCAGGTGGAAATCATCTTCTTCTCCAGCTTTGTCTCCACGGACAAAACCTTCGCCGACTACACGGCGGAATCCCTACGCGCTCTGGCGCTAACTTCCGTCTTCTCCTTCCGAAGTTTCTCTTCCAGGAAACCCTACGTCTTCTCCTGCTTTGTCCCTACGGACAAAACCTTCGCCGGCTACACGGCGGGATACCCTACGTGCTTTGGGGCTAACTTCCGTCTTCTCCTGCTTTCTCATCTCTGCTGCTCGGTTAAATACCTTCCGCGACACATTCCAGAAAGTTCTCATCATTTCGTCGGCGCGATGCGCAGCGGAGGCTGGGGGAAGGCGCGAGACTGTACGAGGGCCGTCCCCGACAGATGACTCAACCCGGCATAACACGCCCCTTTGTTTCTAGAAATTTCGAGTGCTTGCTCGGCCGCCGATGTGGGGTGAGGAGGTTCGTCGGCGAAGCCACGCTTCCGAGAGGAGAAGGAGCGTGCCCGGGGAGCTTGTTTTTTTTTTCTCTTTTTCTTTTGACCTCGCGGCGTCACTCCGGCGTTTCGTCGCGGGAATTCGGCGGCGCGCCCTTTTTGAGCGCTCGTTCTGTGACACCTGATCGTCGGCGACTTCAATGCCCCAAGCAGGTTATGGGGTTACCCACGCGAGGAAGGAAGCTTGCGGAACTTCTTTCTACACTTGGACTCACCCTCAACACTGATCCCGCCAGTCCAACACGTGTAGGCAACTCTGTTCAACCAGATACTTGCCCGGACCTCACAATTACACGCAACATACGCCATGCCAACTGGCTGAACACACAGGGCACTCTCGGTAGTGATCATTGTGTATTAAACACAACCGTGTACATGCGTCCCTTAAAACGCCCACTTTCACAAGCTCGTATCCCAGACTGGACAACTTTCCGCACCACTCTATCTATTGTAGACCCTCTCCAGTCGGGATACGACACCTCGTCTAAATCACTGACGTCTACACTGAAACAACACGAACGGCTGATACAGCTCACGGAAACTCAAACGGACGTGGACAACCACCTCCTCCATCTTTGGCAGGCCCACCGCAGCCTCACCAAACGATGGAAAAAACAGAAACATAACAGGCGCCTCAAGAAACACATCCTAGAACTCACGGAGCAGGCTGTGGAATATGCTGCTCAGCTAGCCGACACTAACTGGGTGGACAGGTGCAACACGGCTGCATGCCAGATGTCTGGTCGCAACACGTGGCACCTGTTTCGCGCTCTCATCGATCCAACACAAACGCGCACGGAAACTCAACGTCACTTACATAAGGTTATGCACAACTTTACAGGAACGACAACACAGCTGGCAAACACGCTCAGGGACCGATACCTGTGCACCACCGAGGACCCCCGGACGGCCGCATACTCCTACGCAGGCAAAAAGAACACGCAGGTGGACACCCCGTTCCAGCTCCACGGCCTCCAGGCGGCCTTACGCAAGATGAAGCGTGGCACTGCACCAGGGCGTGACCAGGTTACGGTCAAACTGTTGGCCAATCTTCCTGACGCAGCCTACGCCACGCTCCTCAAATACATCATTAGCATTTAGGACAGAGAAACTCCTCTCCCTCTTGAATGGAAATCAGCTCTCGTGACCTTCATCCCGAAGGCAGGTAAACCTATTGACGTGGAGAACCTTCGCCCCATCTCTCTCACGTCTTGTGTCGGCAAGGTGATGGAAACGATGGTGCGCGACAGACTCTCCGTGTTTCTAGAAACACAGCACACTTTTGCGGACACCATGTTTGGATTCCGCCCTCAGAAGTCAGCCCAGGATATACTTCTACAGCTTCACCAAGACATATTAGATCCTGTTGAATGCCCCCACAATGACAAGGTAGTCCTTGCCTTGGATCTTAAAGGGGCATTCGACAACGTGAAGCATGAGGTAATCCTTGACTACCTCAGTCAGACCAACTGTGGTTATAAAACATTCAATTATGTTAGACAGTTTCTTACGACCGTCAAGCCTACATACGCATACAAGATGAGGAACATGGGCCTTACGTCATCGGCTCGAGGGGAAATCCCCAAGGCGCGGTCCTCTCTCCCCTCCTATTTAATATAGCCATGCTTCATCTTCCCCCCAAATTGGCTTCTCTACCAGGGATACATCACGCTCTTTGCGCGGATGATATCGCGATCTGGGCCACGCAAGGTAACCTGGGTCACATGGAGTCATGCCTGCAAGCCGCAGCGACTGTAGTCGACGACTACGCAACCTACTGCGGACTCCAGTGTGCCCCGGCTAAGTCAGAATTTGTGCACTTACGTCCCTCCCCTCAGGACACAACTCAGCTTCATATCAGTCTTCCCTCGGGATCGATCCGTGAGGCCAAGGAGATCCGCGTCCTTGGCCTCTTCATACACCACCAACGCAAGGCTGACACCACAATAGCCAAACTTCGCACGGTGGGAGACCAGGTGGACCGTATGGTCCGCCGGGTCTCCAACAAGCGGGGCGGATTACGAAGCAGGGATGCAATGCGGCTTGCCTATGCTTTCGTAACGAGTAGAATACTCTACTCGACTCCCTACTTGCACCTACGCAAACACGAGGATGATCAACTCGAGGTCATCCACCGTAAAGTTATCAAGCGGGCTCTCGACCTCCCTCTCACCACGTCCAACCAGAGACTTCTGGCCCTAGGCGTGGTGAACACCTACCGGGAACTCCGAGAAGCCCACCTCGTTAACCAATACACGCGCCTTGCGCAGACCCATTCCGGTCGCCGCCTCTTGGACCGAATACACATCAAACACGATTACTATATTGAGGAAAGGGTGAGAGTGCCAGAACCTTGGAGACGCGCCCTCCGGGTCCGACCCCTTCCCCGCAACATGTCCAAAGAAAACCACAGTGGTCGCCGCTAGGCGCGCGCGGAAGCGTTGCAGCGACACTTTGGTCAAGAGGAACACGTGTGCTACGTGGACGTTGCCGGACCGCACCATGGGGGGTGGTATACTGCCGCAGTCATACACAACGCAAACACCGTAAACGGGCTCACTTTCAAAGCCTACAGCGCAACACACGTGGAGGAGATTGCCATCGCTCTGGCTCTCACCTATCCCTCTTCTAAACATATCATCACCGACTCACGAGGGACCTGTCGGAACTATCAGCTAGGGTGGGCTTCACCGCTTGCTCAGCGCATACTGGAACCTAGCTGCCGATACGTTAATCCAACTCCGCGAAATCTGGTTTGGGCACCCGGTCACCAAGGACTCAGGGGAAACGAACAGGCCGAACAGGCCGCCCGCGCACTCTCTTCCCGGGCTATCTCCCTGTACTTGGAAGCCTACTCGCAATCAGACAATTCGGCCCTTTCATTCAAAGATATTACCAATTACTACAAGGAGGAGCACCGGCGCTATCCAGACCCTTGTACGGGACTGCATCGCGCTGACGAGCGCCTCCTTTTAAAACTGTTTACCAATACTGTACTGTGCCCGGCGGTGCTAAAACATTTCAATTCATCCTTTGATGGCACGTGCCAGTTCTGTGGTGATGTGGCTGACACCTTTCACATCGTCTGGGCGTGCCAGTCTAATCCATCTATCCCCCCCAACCCCAATCCCACGAGAGAGGACTGGGAGGCGGCCCTGTTCGGCTGTCAAGACCTGAAGGCCCAAGAGGCTCTGGTTCAACGGGCGCGGGCGGCGTTGCTTGCCAATGGAGCCCCGGAATAGTGGTTCCACCTAGTGCTGTGAGGGTAGGAGGCCAATAAGGCCCCAACCCAATCACCTCTCTGTAATCATTTAATGGTTATTAAATGTTTTCACCACCACCACCTGCCAGTACGAGACCCTCGTTTAATGAAATAAGGGTATACCTAAGGGCTCGTTTTTCCGTGTTTTAACACAATAATAATGAGATCTAACAGATAGTAATGCCAAGGAATGTACAGGGGAAGTTATTAGAACCAATATAATGTAAATAGGAAGAAAGAAAAGTGGATAAAAAAATAACCAGCCGTGAGCAGAAATCGAACCAACGACCTTCGAATACCGCGTTCGATGCTCTGACCACTGAGCTACTACAGCGGCCTTCCTTCCATCCACATTTTTTGGGTTTATATGTGAATTTAGAAGTAGGAGTGCAATTCACATACAACTTCCTTTTCCTTTTTTTTCTTTTTTCCACATGCACATACAAAGTGTTTACGTTCGCCTATTACTTGATGACCATTGAAGGGAAACGGACGAAGATTAAAGGTTAAGAGCCGACCGACCCAATAAGGGGAAACCCTTTCTTTACGCACGCCGTCACGGGCCCTCCCGCCACCGCGGCGACAATCTTGGGTGGCCCGACACACGTCGAGAACTGAACAGCGCGTGATAAGAACTGTATGTGGACGTACATGGACAGTTCGTTTCGTTCTCAGTGTTGACAGTGGTTCTTCCTCTTTTTTACTTCCTTTCTTTTTCTTTTTTCTTCCCCCTTTTTGTTTTTTTTTCTTTCCTTTTTTTAGCTCCCTCTCACTCTCGCAAACATCTCTCAAGGCGAGAGGGACGCGGCAGCAACAAAGTTTGGAAGTTCATGTCAGTATAACTCATCCCCTGATGAAGGGAGGACCCCTCCCGAAACTGTTGGGAAATAAATATATTTATCCTTGTTGACAACGCTCCCGTTGTGCCATATCCCATACCTTCACGAAGACTAACTGGCCCATTGAATTATTACTCCCACTATATATATATATTATAAAGGAGATTTATTAAGCAGAAAGGTTGGTGCTTGGAAGGCTTGGAAGGCGATGCACCAGCCGCAATTTCCGAGCTCGAGCCGCTGCTGCACACTCGATGCTGCTGCCTCTGCGCCGGAGTACTTCCTCTTCTTTACAATGGCCCCACGGAGAAAAAAGGAGCCATCCTGGCGACTTAGTCCTGGGCAGGCGGCGTTGAAGCGTGGTATTGCTTGAGCCTCTGGACGTGTACAACCTCGCGGTTGCGACGTCGCAAGTCTGATGGTGGCGTAAGAGGCTCAATGAGGTAGTTTACTGGCGAAGTTTGTTCGACAATACGATATGGCCCATCGTACTTTGCCAGAAGTTTGGAAGAGAGCCCAGGTGTGCGATGCGGCACTGACAGCCATACAAGAGAACCCGGAAGAAAAACGGGAGTTGAGGTCGAATTTTGCTCACTGGATGACCAAGCGTCCGTCGACACCCAGTTTGCCGCTAAACTTGTCGTTAGCGATGACACCATCATCCCTCCATGCTCTTTTGCGTTCGTGCCAGTTTCATGCAGCGCCATATCCGACGGCACGGTCTTCTTCACACCGTCTCCAATATTCGTCGCCCGAAGAGCTCTCCCCCTGCCTTTTGCGGCACACTCGATGCTGCTGCCTCTGCGCCGGAGTACTTCCTCTTCTTTACAATATATTCATCGACAATGAGGAATTTATCTATGCAAAGCCAAGACTTCAAGAACCACAATTAGCCAACTAACTTTGCACCCCTCCAAAAAATATTTCTGCCCATGCTATTGCTAGCTCTTTCGGATAATACAGTTTCGGATATTCAGCTGGTGAAGTGTTTGCAAAAATATGAATTTTCCATTTCTGGCATTATTATTGTTGAAATAGCTAAACTAAATAAACAGAATTCGGCGCCTTTGGATTCACTCAGACGAGAGAATATGAAGGTAACCCTCTTATCAGTGGCGAAGCCAGGGTACGGCTAGCAAGCGCAAGCTAGCAAGCGCACAGAGCGTGGTATCACTTTCCACGACCACTTTCACAACCGGCCACACAAAAGGACAAAAAAGAAGACCAGACAACAGGGGCACTATTCTTCAAGTGAGTATTACCAACAAATTTGTTTTCTATAGCAAGGCACCACTCGTTTCACGGTCGATCCCCCATGGGGAGTTACGCCAGGTTAAAAGGGTCAATCGATCAATCAATCAATCAATCAATCAATCAAACAAAAGTGGAGCTGTTTATGGCAGCCGTTGGTTGTAAACCACGAACTATCATCATCATAAAGTGACACGCGCTATTTTTTATCTTTTTTTTACGCGCCCTCTTCTTCATTTTCTGCTTCACTCCCGGATCACGTGCGTCAATTTGTCCGGCATCGAGTGGCTCATTCTGATGAAGAATGACTGCCAATTGGGCGTGTTGGTAATTGTTCAAGATGAGACAAGCACAAAAAATACACACACTCAGAGAGGACACAGACAAGCGCTTACTAGCAACTGAAATTTATTTCGAAGCGAACACTAATAAATACAACACCCGCATGAACGTCACTTCCCAACTTCCCCTGTAATCATCAAAAACGTGATAATACAAAATATGAACGCGCCCACAACCGGAAACACGTACCAAGAAGTAAGGAAAGAAAACGTAAAAAACAAAGAAACATAAATATAAAACGTAACACAGAGAAAAACCCTGGGTTATGTGACGTCCAAAAAGCAAATTCCGCATCTGTTAGTAGAACTGACGTTTGGCTGACGCAACTGTCCCCTCCTTTCCTTATTCTATACGCTTCCATCATTTCTCTCGTCCGCTTGTTGTGCATGTCAATTATTCATGTTTCGTAAAATTTCGGTTGGCATGTGCATTCCTTGCAGTGCATCGCTAAGTGTGAGTACGGGGCCCCCTTTAGTGAACTCTCATGTTCACGAAGGCGCACATTTATGCACCGACCCGTCTGACCAACGTATTTTCCACATCTGAAAGGGGTTCCGTATACAACATCTTTCTTGCACTAACGTACCTCCTGCCATGCTTTATGCTGCATTCTTTCGATTCCCCAGTTCTTTTCTTGTTAGCTAGCCTTTCACTGCTGGACAAATGTTTGATAACTTGTTTTCAGCTGAAAAAACAACCCGCACGCCATACCTTAATGCAACTTTTTTCAATCTATGTGAACTATTGTGCAGACACGGCATCACCACTGTCCGCTCTCTTTCACCCTCAACTTGTCTCCTCTCCTGGCTTGTGCCAATGATTGCATTCTGATGGGTGAAAGAATGGGTAAAGAGAGAGAAAGAGACAGAAGGCAAAAGGAAAGTACGAATGGTATATGGAAAGCATAAAACTACGACACAAGAAGTAAGTGAACGGGACTAGCGCAGGCTGTGCTGGTCCTATCCATTTCCTTCCTAATCCTAGTGTCCTGGGTCTAGGCGTGGTTTAATGTTTTCCCATATCTTACCAACAAACCCCCCTATCGCACGCTCCTTGAGAAACATAGGGAGAGAGAGACAAAGCGGGAGTGGGGAGCACATGGAAGGAAGAAGTAGGGAGAGAAAGAAGGAAATAAAAATAAACAGAGACAAAGAAGATAAAGCAAGCATGGAGAGAGGTGAATTTTTTAATTAGACACAAGTATAATTATCTGTCTTTAGTTCATATTATACATTGCCACTATTTGTAGGGACACTATCCGCAATGTGATCCTAGTATATTAACTAGACTTTGCCTACACATACTGTGCTGATTCATCCATCATAAGCACTATAGAGTATATATTATGTACATACATATATATAGTGCCTCTGATTAGTTCCTTTTTTTCTTTTGTTCTATATTTTTCTTGTTTGTGTGTTTATCTTGTTCAATACTGTCATAATGTTGGGGCTGCCGGCTCTAACGTAGCCAATACAGTTTCCTAATATACATTTTAGGAAACTCTACGGCGTAGCCTACCTTTTCGTATTTTGCCAAATATAAATAAAAAAGAAGAGAAAAAAAAGTGGCAAAATAAAAAGCAACAAAGAAGGCCACCTGGCTCAGCACTTATTTTGGGCTTGCCATCACTAGTGCAAAGCTGACTAAATTTCTTTTTTTTTTGAAAAGCACATTACAATAAATTTACTTTGTGTGCTTTTCAATACACACAACTGAATATAAATATCTAGAAATTTATATGTGCACCTTTGGATTTCTAAAAAAGGTGTATGCAATACACTATCACATCTAGCAATTTTTTTTAATACAAACTTCTCATAAACAACTGAAAATTAACAAGGTTTTGTTCATTACTTTATTGCAACTTTGTTTCCGCCAAGCTATTTCAGCCTCAGCACAAGGCTCTGTGTGTGAATACGGGTTATAAAAAATCTGTATTGTAAAAAAAAGACATGTATTGTATGGCATACATGGAGTACGAAAACACATTTGACACTTAGTATTGGTTGTTGGAGCTAAGCTCGTGAAAGAATAATAATTATCCTACTCAATCGTTTATGTTGTTGTTTTTTCCACAGTACCCATGCGCCTATTTTATCTAATGTAGATTCATTTTTTTATCGACTTTGAGGAATCTATCTATGCAAAGCCAAGAATCAAGCCTTCAAGAACCACAATTAGTCAACTAACTTTTAACTTTGCTTACCCGTTACAGCTATGCCCATTGCATTTCTGGGCTAAGCCACAATTTATACTTCTAAGTAATTTGGAAATGCTGCACCTAAACGTTTCCCTTTTTTCTTGTTTTTTTAACCAGGCACCCTGCAGGGAATTTCCTTTTTTTCAGGGAATTTTTACTTGTCATTTTGAGCCAAAGGAAAAAAGGGAATCCTTGTAATATTGCAGGAAATTTTCATAATGGTTAAATTCTTCTATGACCACTGATAATTAGTGGTCACAGTGCGCCGTCATCTGCTGTATTCCGTTCTAATGCATGCTCCAGGCAAGCATAGCTTTTGAGATTTGTTTCTGAAATTTACGTGAAGCAATGTCTATCTCACTAGTAGCGTTAGACTTGAAGGCCACAATGTGCAGTGTATTAAGAGTATATGAATTAATAAAGTCATGCTTTTGTTGTGCAGCAGTGGAGGGGTTAGTCACGATTTAAAAAGTCGCTAGTAAGTTAGACACGTGTAATTACAGACTGCATGTGCGTGGATGGGGGCGGAAATTAGTGCTGTTGAGCAGGGAATTATGCTGGGAATTTCGTTAGCACTTGCATGGAAAAATCTCCAAGATAGAAGATTTTCATGTCTCTGAATGTGAATTCTGCAGCGTAGTACGAAACATCACTGAGCCCACATTCAGATACTCTCAAGACGGCAACAAATTTTCTATACAGATTTCTTCGAAGACCCACCTCCAACACCACTGAACACTCGCACAAGTATATCTACAAAGGCGTAAATTAACATACATAGCTTAGGTTATTATTCGCATATCAACCTCAACCCTATTTGCTCAATGTATCGAAAGTACCTTCAGAGACATTTAACTCCCAAAAACAAGGCACAGAAATTGTTTTGAAGGCCCGACCACAAGTAAATGCATTACGAGTGCAGCGTTTACTTTTCCAGTCTGTGTTTACCATCCTTCATTACAACGAAGCACAGGGACTCGATTGATTGATTGATTGATTGATTGATATGTGGGGTTTAACGTCCCAAAACCAGACACACGGACTCGACATTTCATGGCATTGCATTGTATTCCTATTAACCACACAATGTTTATTCAAGTGTGCCCAGTTCTAAAATATAATCATAGTCCTAAAATCCAAAAAAATGCACATTAACATATACTGTACTCTCTTACCCATATCAATTAACATACACAAGGAAAGAAGTAAATTTAAGGGCTCGTTTGTCTTTGTCAAGAAAAATATAGTGTATGCGTATTAGCAGTAATTATAAAAATATAAATCTGAAGAAAAAAAATGTGGACAAAAAGATAACTTGCTGCTGGCACGGACCAAATTTGGGACCTCTGGATTGCACGTATTTGAAGGTCACAGGTTTGGTCACTGCCAATATTTTTCACCTTCGTTTTTTCACAATTTCATTAAAATATTACTAACATCCCCTATACTTCCTCGACAACACTTTCCACAGGTTCTCATCATTATTATATATACACTGTAACAGGAGGAAGGCACAGTTCCAAGTAGTGTGCCCTTTTCCTGCCAACGAATCAGCCAGTGACAGCTCTCATGGGAATCTGTACAATTGCTTCGGTGGCTGCCCACCACCTTCATTCACAAACGGCCACAATGGTATTTTGAAAAGAGCTTCGAATTATGCTTGTGAAATTCACAACTTGCGCACAACCAAAAATTTTTGCTGAAGTGCTCGCGATTACGTCTTCTGTCTATAGAACAAACTTTCTTGTCAAGCCCGAGGGTTGGTTCAAAGGCCGCTCTACGATTTACTATTTCGCACTGGTCACGATACCCGATACCCAACAATGCAGTTAGCAGCCGGTACGCATACAGCATCGTGCAACAGTAGCTCACCCCATTCAGTTGCAATATTTTCAGTCATGGAAGTTTGCTTCATGTTAGAGTCTCTAGCAACATCTACACTGCTCCGGAGAACCCCCTCCCCTCCACCACTTAAGGCTACACTACAGTAAAGCAAAAAAAAAACTAAAGTGCTTACAGGCAGGATCTTCATAAGCAGAACTTCAGGTATAAAGGCCCGCATCACATGCATGTGGGTGCTAACGGCGTTTACAGCAGCATCGCACTAGAGGAACTTGGTTCATAGAGCATCTCTGGAGCTGAAGCACTTCAATTGCAACGAGCTGCTTTCTAAGCTTCTTACAGAGTAATAAAAGATTACTACAACAAATTCATTCCTTCCACCTTAACCATGAGGTGCTCTGCTGCCCTCCCTCCCCCAATGCAAACAACTATGCACTATGCATGCAAATGTCCTGCGCATACCAGATGGTCTGTTCCTACGGATTTTTTAAAAAAGGCAGACAAGGGCTCGTTTTTGGATCGCAGCCAGACACACAGGCACATTTATTAAAAAATGACAATGACTTAAACAAAAAATACAAAACCACAATAGGCAGATTTTTATTAAACCCTTTCTGCATATCGTTTAGTGCTCCAGAAAGAATAAAAATATGAAAAATGAGAAACAAACACACACCCCAAAATACCCTCAATGGCACCAAAGCAGGCTCGAAGAGGCACATCCTGATGAAGAGCATTAAATACATCTTCCACAGTGAAAACATGTGTGCACGCAGTGCACACCACTCATTCCACCAAGAGCGAAGCTGCCAGCACGGGTCCCGTAGAAATTGTCTGTGTGGCAGCATCCGGCAACGCTGCCCGTGGCACAGCTTTACGCCACAGTGGCTGCAGCTTGATGACCAGAAGGAGGGTAGAATCTTCAATGTTGCCCACAGCACAAGCTGCAACCTTTTTCCCAACATGAAGCTCTGACCATTCATGACAAGTGGTAGCAGTGGGGTCTACAATAAGGCTGACGGGAATGCCTCGGACATTGGATTCAAGTATTGCAACAGCAGGCGTGACCAGAGCGACAGTCGCAGGTATCGAGTACACCACATCGGGCTTGTTGCACGTGGCATTGGCAAAAGGCAGGGCTTCATCAAAGCACCACTCCAAGCGAGATCCATCAGTGCCACCATGTGACACAAGCACATTATCACCTGCTGCAAGGTGGTAACCTTCAGACTTCACAGACTGCGTTTTTGGTGAGCTACTCGGGGAGGTTTCGTAGTCTGTCTCCAGCTCAGACTCAGACAGCTCAGATCCAGAGCTGTCATCAGCAGACAGCTCTGAATCTATGTCACTTGAAGCTACTTGGCTGCTGCTACTGCTGCCTTCATCACTATAGGCTGTTTTCACTGTGCATGCCTCGCGATAGAACCTGCTACCACTCTTAGGGTCTTCATGCATACTGGAATCTGTGAACGGGCCAGTGAAAGGGAATGTGGATTTCACCGAGGCAGGCGGCAATGTAGATGTCGTACTCGTCATATTCTTTTCTGGAACCTTTTGGGTGTTGAAATCTTCCGCTTTTTTCTCTTTCAGTTTTATGTTTTCATTGGCTGGTGGGGGCCTAGGGACTTGCTGCAGCTCTTTTGAAGCTGCTGGAAGTGGTTCGATATCCCAAATTCCAGTTCCAGCCCACGCAGTCAGGCTCTTTTTTGGGTGCGGTCATTCCTGGCAGCATCACTCTGAATGGCAGCAGGTTCAGCAATCGCTGGTAATGTCGCACACGGCACATTATTGTTCTTTTTAGGCATTATTACATCAAGCACACGCTGTGGTGCATGGTGTGCATTGATGAGATTTCGGTCAGCCCAAGCACACCCTGTGGATTCTGCTCCTCAGATTTGGCACACTTGATAGTTTTTTCACACAGCTCAGATGCTTCTGTCTTTGGGATAAGGGTCAAGTCCATCATTTTTTCATTATGTGGAGTGTACCATTCGAACGCATCATAACCATTGTCAACAATAGTAATGTCAGCACTGTCCTGCAAAGCACTTTTCTGGATTAATGCATCTTCATTTTGAACTGTTGCTTTAGAAGTCACATTTTTGAGTTTGGGAGATTTCGCCTTTTCCGTATTACGGTCACTCGATGGCGGAGCTTTCACCGTCACTGGTTCGGAGTCTGAGGCACTGGAGTAGAATATGCAGTCATCCCCATTGACGGATGCATTGCCTTCACTCGCAGCGTCAGACATGTCCATGTGAAGCTTCCCACCACTGCTAGGGTGAGCTCGTTCACCCTGTTCACTGCGTCCCTTCTCCTCTTCACCGCTAGGTGTACTGCCAACACTTTTCAATTCTACGATTACCCACTCAGATTCACCATCGTCTTTGATGGCAATGAATTCCACTTCCTGACCAACTATCAGTCATTGTAATTGATCGATGTGGCACTGAGAGCATCTCTCTTGAATGAAACTTCAGCATAATCATCAGAGCTACCAAAGGTAGCGGCAAGCAGTCCACTTACTCCATCAAAGCTAATTATCCAGCCCATGCCAGTGACTCGTGTACAGTTTGTCTTCTCTGGCCTCATAGCTTTCCCATTGTCTCCAGAAACCCATGTCACCATGGTCACCAGAACTGCACTTCTCAAAGCTTTTCTTCTGCTCTTCAATGAGCAGCAAAATATTATCACAAATTTAAACCTGTCCTTACGCATAAGAATGGCCTTGAGAACAGTGCTGCTACTGAAATGATGATCGAATCCTTCTTCTTTCAAGTTTTCAAGGACAGACAAAGTGGTGCCTTTTTGTCCTGCACACGTCAGCAACTCTTTCTCCAACATCTGTGAAATTTCTTCAGTATACTCAGGCTCCAACAACTTGGGAACAACAATAAAGTGTGTCTTATCTAGAACAAAGAATTCCTCCCTACGTGTGAAAGAAACTCCAGCAATGCTTTGATATCGGGAATGAGACACTGGAACAGCCTTTCAGTGTTACGCCGTAATGCGCCATGAAAGTTGCACACTTCTCAGAACTATCTCACCCGCTAGCTTCACACAAACTTCGCCAATGCATCTTCCAGGGCAGAAAGCAGAGAGCTGGCATATTTGAGAGGCCACGACAAAATGGTATTGTCCTTAAGAATTTTAAACATGTCAAGCAATTGCTAACTAATGAGCAAAGCTTTTCAGTTTTGCTCTTTCCTGGCTGTTTGTTAAGTTCTTGGCTGTACTGGTCTTTTACTATGTTCAGATGCCCAAGGATTGCTGAGAATGGCTTGGGACTTTTCACCAGTAATGCAGCTGCAACGACACCAACCACCAACCTGAATGAGCTGGGCATGGTGTCAAGAGGGCACCACTTCATTGTCAAGATCAGAAGCATTTCCTCCATCAATTTTAGTAAGCCATACGACATTAATTGGCCGCAGCACATAAAAAAGCCATCATACTTTAGGAAAAGTTGATGAACTTCTCTTGTGGGTAGACATCTTCAAAATATTCCTTCACAAATGATGAAGCCTTGTGAAGGTGCTCTTGCAGCATACCTATGGGCACAGGATAGGTGTTCACACGGAAAGATTTGATAAGATCAACAAAATGCTCTAGTGCAGAAGCTTCATGTGCATTTTCAGGGGCACTCTGAAAGTCGCATTCATCCACATCACTGGAATCCCATTTTGAACACCCACTGCCAGAAACAAGGTAGATATTCTTGTTCTTGGACATTGCAAACTTGGTTGGAGCCTTGAGAAAAAATGACTTGAAGTTATCTTTTGTGTAGACTTTGCATAAGCAGCCTTGCACTTTCGGTGGAGTCAGGGGAAGAAAGCTCCAAAGAACTTCTGGAGAGAAGGCCTTGACTTGATGGGCTTCCAAAAGCCTGTACCAAAGCAACATAAAACTCAACAGCCAATACATTTGGTTGCTTTTTCGCTGTTGTGTCCGTGCTAAAGTCCTTTTCAACAGCAAGACATATGTTGCTATTTTTGCTCACCCTGAAACGGCTCTGGTGATGCTGAAAGAATTCCACCACGTTTTCGCCATAGTTGTCAGCCAGGTAGCCAGTAAGTCTGCGATTGAGACATGACGAAATCTCCAGAGCAGTTTCTGGTTTTTACTACACGCACACCATAGCTGTAAGCCAAGTGGAAGAGATCAGCAAAATATTTCTCAAGCAGCTTTTCGATTTTGCATATTCTTTGCATGCAACGTGCCTGCATTGTCCTCACAGCCTGAGACCTTTCCTTCTGAGGTGCTACTGGCGGAACTAGGCTGGGCCAGTTCATAACTCTCTGCATTGAATGCTCGTCCCTTGGCTGCCGAAGCAAGCATAACTACCCCCTTGCTGTCAAGGGTAAAGTGGTCAGGGTGATTCAAGAAAAATGTATCAAATTTACCGTAAGGGTACTCATCACTGAAGTATGAAAATACGATCAGAGGTGCCTCAGCTAGGAGCTCCCGCAGCTTGCAAACATGCGTCAACTCATTGTCTTGCGTTCTTATGACGTCCTCGAAGTACTTGACCCGCAGCTGCCTTGGATCGGTGGGACTGCCCGTGTCAGGCGAAGTCTCCCAGGCATTGCCTGAAGGACTTCTCCGGTAAGCACTTTCTGAGTTCGCAATGGAGGAAACTCCTTCTCTTCGGACCCCTTTATCATCGTTTCTATCAAGCCTCTCCGGCGGAAGGCTGCCAGTGGCTACTGAAAACTCCGCCTTGTGCGCCCTGAAGAAGTCCAGAAAGTTAACCTCTGTGTAATTACTTTTAATAAAATGCTGAACATTATCAGGAGCCTCACAAAACTTGTGCAAACAGAAGAGTCCGACACTGCAACTCGCAAGCTCAATTTCCAGGACTTTTGAGAACATGGCGAAAGAAGCGCACAGCATCAGCTTCGTCCCGCGAATCTCGACATCCAGGCAGCTGGTATAAGATGACCAGAGATTTCGGAAATCGCCATCATCCAAAGCTCTCCGTGCCTCCCCTAAAAGGTACACGTGCCGGAGTGTGAAACACCAAATATGTCGGAGTAGGCCTGCAACAGGCGCTTCATGTACTTGCCGGATAGTTTCTGGCCATAAATGCTTGAACACCAAGTGGTGCTTTCCCATAGACATTTCCGACGGGCCCTCAAGGGCACAGGAGAGAAATGGTAGCATTCATGTCCTTCAGCTTGTTTTTGAGGAAATCAACGGCCATCTTTTCAAGCTCGTCAACTTCATACTTCTTCATGATGTCCGAGGTCAGGTAGACATGTGTAGTTCCTCCAAGTTGAAACATTTCTGGAAAACACTTGAAGAATTCAACCAAGTCACCACCGTAGACACTCTTGATGTGCCTCCGTATATTCACCTGGGCACTTGACAAATAGCTTCCCAGATTGGCAATACTGACAGGAGACAGTTCCGTCTGTTTTTCCCCTTGGATGGCATTGGTGAAGTAAACAAGGCACTGATTCTCGATGTTGGTCATGGTGAGCGGTTCTTGATCACCACCTTAAAGAAAAAAAAAAGAGGGGAGTGGAGGAGGGTGTGTAAAGATGAGTCGGCAACTCACCAATAGGCTGAGAAACACTTCAATTTTTTCACTGTACGAAAATATTCTAAATGAAAAGCGTGCCAATAATGTGAACGAAGTGTGAAATTGCACCTATTGATGTTGTCCTGGCTCAGTTTTTTTATTCTTTCTCTCAAGAGCATTAGTTTAACGGCAAGGCCTAACGACGTTTCCCCTCAAAGCAAAGCTGCTGTCCGGCTGTCGTGCAAGAGCGGGATTTCATTCCACGCGATTACAATTCCACGCGACTTCACGCGTCATTACAATTTTGCTCCAACAATGTTATAATGCAGTCAGTTAAACACACGACTATGTTACATTCTTGATTTTGTCAGAGCTGTGCCTTGGTCAGAGCCAATGTTCCGCTGTCACTTGAGAAAAGGGGGCCCCACCGGTTACATCATGGTTTCAGTTTTCCGGAACACTACGCCAATCACACGTGAACACAACCAGAAGAACGAACGCGTTACCCTGAATGCGGCTGTTCGTTGCACAGGACAGAAAAAAAATATATATACTTGTAGTTCAGGCTCACCTGCAGTGCTGATTATGTTGCAACTTCCAAACGTAGCCGAACATATAAAACGTTCAAAAGCACTAGCGCGCTTCGCAACATTCTCCTAACACACTCTCTACAGGGATATGTGCGAGATCACAGACAGCTGAACAACTCACATTGTGGGCTTAGCGCAGCGTGAAATTCCGAAACTTTGAGGCCTCCGCACACAGTTTAGGGCGACGACGACAGCAAGAACGACGTCCGAGCAAACGCTGAGCGCTGCACTACATGTCCGAATGTTTCGAAGAAGAAGTGACAAGCGCCGCTGTTGCCGCTTTTTCTTTCGTCGGTAACCGCCGCATACTGTGGGGAGCGCTGCAGGCATAAGCGATATGGCGTACATTCGCATCTCAGCAGCATTCAGATGTTCAATGAAAAAAAAAAATGAACGATTTCTCAAACGCATATTCCCAACCTTCAGCCACATGAGAGCGTTCTCGGTCGCTCTTCATTCGATCTTCCAAACTAAATAGACCAAATCGTGGGAGACTGGTGTCTCACGTGCAATTTTTTTTTGCAGAATCAGATCGGATTTCCCGATCCAAACTACCACGCATGGAGCTTAACGAAGGCGTCACTCAAATCTCTGTGAGCCTGATTGCTTTTTAAATTGACCGGTGCACCAACGTGCACCTAATATGAGGATAGAACCCAGGTGTAACGTGTAGCGTTAACTCTATGGTGTAACGACCGCTATGAAAATTTCGCACGTGACACCTGCAGTAAGGTGTGACTGTGCATTTTCACTCGCGATCAAGCTAAACAGGAAGTTTGGGGCGGTCGGAGACTGCCATTTGTTCCGCGTGGGCAGCACTCCTTCGCAGAAAAAAACATTTTTGGAAAGCCGAATGAATCCTTCTATTCATCACTCTTCCCTCACTGGTTTTTAATTTATTTTATTTTTTAAATGGCTGTATGGCTTTTAAACATTTGGAATACACTTTTAGGGTGTACAAATAACACACTAACAATAATTATTTATTAAACACAGTTTCAAAATATTCATTTCATAAAAAAACTGCTCAGTGTAAAAAAACTAATCTGTGGCACGATTTTCAATTCTTTACTTGTACTTATACTGCGTTGCTACAGTACATGCTACACTCGGCAGGTCGTCTTTAGTTGGCTTTTTAATATGGCAGTGCAACGACCAAGCAATTGAACTGTAGAGCTACACACATTATTAGGAATGCATGAAATTGTTAAACAGTAGTGATTAGGCATACCCAAACAGAGGTCGTCAAAATGCTTGAGGTCATATAGGGTGCCATCGTGAGAACTTGAGTGTGGTGTTGGTAGCCATTTGTCATATTTCTTCTTTTTGCTAAGTAGATTAAGTAAATGTGGTGAATCTTAAGTTATCGCAGAAATAAGTCTGATTGATACACTAGGTAGTGCTTTTTTGTTTCTCTTTAAGGGAGCTTTATATACAAGCAAGAGACCAATGCAAAATACACGCATCCTGTTTATTATCGGTTAATTTTGCAAAGTCCAACACACATGCACTGGGGATATTCGTTCCAATTCTAGCTATAACTATCACATGCCTTTGTCTTAGATGGAGACATTAGCTAACTTTGGCAATGGCATACAAGATGCAAGGAGCAGCCTGTGTCTAAAAAAAATCACCATGGTTTTCCTACAAGCAACACAGAATGCACAGAATATTCCAGCGTTACAAGACAGTCTCTCTCCAAACAGACAACATATAAAGGCCTGTGCACACACGATGAGAGCTGCTCATACATATACTACTTTGACTATCCATGCTCATTGCCACAATATATTACAGAAGCGAAATACAAAACTTTTTGTTGCAATACAAACAGTCGGCCCTACACAAGTCCAGACAATTTCAAAAATCATTTCCATACTGTTCTGCATACTGCAGCCACAGGTCTTTTTTGTGTGTGTGCATGTGTTCTGTAAGCAGTGGGAGTTTGTAGTAACCACTAGGCGAATTAAATTTGGACACTATTGCCATGATTGTGTTGACGGTGAATTTTTTTACAAGTACCGTCAGTTAGCAAGAAAACAAAATGTCAAGGCTTGTTCTTTATCATATTGTTACCACATGTGTAATTTAGGTATGTGCACCTGTGTAGCGGAGAACATGGTGGTAGCAGAAGAGGAGGACGTTCAGTTGGTGGCAAAAGCTCGCTGCTGCCCGTTCACTGCGGTATACCATCGAGTCGACCGTTACGTCTGCTTCGAATAAACCCCTCGTAGACGTAACAGAGTGGTGGAGGTGCTGGGTACGACACATCGACGTACCACGGAGCTACAGCTGTTCGGAGTTCGCCGGAGCCGTCGTCTTGCCGGTCTGCCGCCTACAACAGTCGTCATGACCCAGAGCGAAGGTCAGGAATCAACCGCCTCGACTTCACGCCAATCTACACTGGCTACACCAAGGCATGACTACATGGAACCCCGCCCGTTCGCGGGAATGGTAGGAGAAGATGTGGACGCGTGGCTAACGCACTACAAAAGGGTGAGCCGGTACAACCACTGGAACTCTATCGATCAGCTGGAAAACGTCGCGCTGTTTCTCACGGACACTGCCTGATGGTATGAAAACCACGAAGAGTCCTTGACAACATGGGCTATTTTGCTCAAGAACTCAATGAGTGTTTTGGTGACTCCGACTCAAGAAAGAAAAGCGCGGAGCGGACTCTTGCTGGAAGAGCCCAAACTCTGGAGAAACCTGCACTGCCTATATAGAGGACGTTCTTAAGCTTTGCAAGATTATAAACCCGCAGAGTCTGAAGAAGACAGGGTCGGACACCTATTAAAAGGCATAGCGGAAGACGTTTACAATTTTCTGATAGGCAGGGATGACCTCACCTCTGCCTCCGACGTCCAACATCACTGCCGCACGTTTGAAAAATTGAAGACTCGTCGCATCACCCCGAAATTTGGTAGGCTGGCAAATGTGACAACGGTTGCCAGCGTCGACGTGAGCCCGCCCACCGACCTTGCCGCTACTATTCGGGCAATTGTGCGTGAAGAGCTGCAACGACAAGGTAGTAGGGTTGACGAAACCATTCCTCATCCACCTACCAATCCACCCTACTACACGGCGGCACCATCAGCTTCTTTGCCACCATCGGTATGTGTGGCAGACATCAGCGAAACTGGAAATCCGCGGCCACGTCGTGATCATTCGTGGCCGACCAGCGATATGGCCAACGCCTTCGGCACGGCCCCGCCACACAGAGGTGGGCAGCACCCGCTCAACAAGCTCGTCATCGACCCTTCACAGCTGAGCGGTCCCAGCATTGGTTCGGTGAGCGTCCTCTACCAGTCTCTTACAACTGTGGCTTCGAAGGACACAATGCCAGGTATTGCAATTACCGGCAGCCGCCAAGGTATGACCGATCACCGAGATTTAACCGTTCTGGCGTTACCCGAGCACCGACATTTCCGGGAAGCGCGTCTTACGAGATCCCAGGACCGCTACGAAACCAATCTCCGGCCTCTGACCGCAGTGTGACACCACCACCTGCCCCTCGTGCCAACCGATCACCGTCTCCTCGGCGCCGCCACTCCTCGCCTCTTACGGAAAACTAGCCGCGCGGCCGTTGGAGGTGAGGTCGCCGGACAGTCTTCGATTTCAACAGATATACCTCCGTTAGCTTCCATGTTTAGAAATAAGGTTCGAGTGCTTATCGATGGTGTACCAACGATGGCGTTGGTGGACACAGGTGCAACCGTGTCAGTGATGATTTAGTTTTCACACGTCTTGGACGAAAGGTTATGTTTCATTGGGACCGTCCTGATACGTTTCGTGGAGTGAGCGGAGAGGTGTTACAGCCTGTTGGTGTCTGCACTGTGACTGTTAGTTGGCGTGCCAGAACTTTGTCGCAGAGTTGCTGTTCTCCCTCATACTACGCATGACGTCATTCTGGGACTCGATTCCTTGAAGCTATGTGGTGCTACTGTCGATTGCCGCACAGGACAAAGTACAGTAGATTCTGATATCCCAGTTTCGTTTAGGAAAACTCGCCCTCTCAAGAAGTGTCTTTGCGGTTGTCTGTGGACACACTGTGCCGCCGTTGTCTGCAAAATGGTCCCTGTTGTACCAAACTTTTTCATATAAAGGTTTAATCGTGTAACCCACTCTCACAACTTAGTGTGACTACAAAAAAAAGGAGGGGGGCAAGTTTTTACTCCAAAGCGACAAATTAAATTATTTCAAGAACCTAATTTTTGGGGACTGTGCAAGTATTGAAAATTGAAAAAAAAAAGACATTTCCTTCTCTAGTCCACCAATGTACAATGACTGACTATCATGAGAAGATTTTTCAAGTGAAAACACCTGGAATTGAGTGAACATGGCAGAAGCCACAAATCAATCCTAAGTTCTGAAAGAGTGTATGGACACACCAAGCTTAACTTAAATATTTTTATTATGCAGTAAACAGCAGGAACTTCATCAATGTGCAAGGGCTTCATGAAAGTTAGACTAAAAATGCAAGACTGTCAACAAACAACATAGGCAATGTCAACTGGTGCTTTAAACAAACACCAAGGATACAATTGTCTGCTTGCATCTGTGGTACACGCTGTTGTGCAAAAGTTACTGTTTTGACAATTGAAATTCGGCAACGAATTTCTGTTACTTGAACTGCAGTGAAGTGTTTATGAGCGACTGCTCCATTGCCAACTCGTATCCTTTGGCATGGGTGCCTGGAAACTGGTGAAGGGAGTCGCATAACGCGGCATGGTGATTCACCCTAAGCTTGTGTATCCCGCAAACTCCCGCGATCAACAGTACATGCTAGACACTCAAACATCATACATTATTGCAGTCCAAACAAGTTTCGATATCACATAAACATGCAAGAATGTGTAAAACAACAATGTGTGTGTCAAAAGTTAGTTACTTAATCAGTCAATAATAGACCTATTGAACGAAAGAGAAAGAAAGCAAATAAAATGCATGGTAGAACATTAAAATAACAAAAAAAGCAGCTCATCAGATCTATTTGCGGATCACTTCAACCAGCCTACAGTAAACATGGTTTTGCAGAAATAAATGCCATCTTTTCCAGATCTTCCTGCTACACTTGTCTCAGATAATGTGAAAATTTACACTGTGCCTAGTGCTTTAATAACCAGTGCTACATCCCACAAAAATAATTTATTCTTTTCAAAAGAAACAAGAAGTTCTCGAGGAGCCATTGTAGTAGTCATAATAACAAGAAGATATACAAAAGCAATAAGAAAGGCTTTACCCCATAGCACTGCCTCACGATGCAGCAGAAACATTAGCGAATATCAAATATTTTGTGCAACTAAATATATTAAGAGCCCTATGCACAAGCCACAGGCACGAGCAATAAAATGCCTGTCAACACTGGAAATGCAAGCTGACCACAAAGCACAGTGCAAGTGTGCAAGGAAACTCAAGCCTTTTTTTTTCATTGGATTTTCAGAACCCAGACATTCCCCCACTAGAAATCTACACAACACAGTCAGAGCAACTGGTATATACCTTTATAAAGGGCCAGTAAACAGGCTCTGGCTTTTTTTTTACATCCCGCAAACAAGCTCGGTAATTCGTAGAGAAGACCGCAGTGATCACATTTTCTGAATATTACAAAGCTGCGCGCCACACAGAGCCTCCATTTCAAAACACAATTTCCGCAATTCTTTCCTACACCTGGCCAATGCTCCTTGCACACACAGTGACGACAACTCAGCGATCAGCGACGTGACGCAGCAAGCAGCTCGTCTATTGGTCTAAACCAGGTCTCAACAAACAGTAGTGAAGTCAACGACAGTTCCTGTTCCCACCACAGCTACGATAGAGCTATTCAATCATATGAGTTGCAAAACTCCCCATAGGCTCCATGCATCGTAATTGGGACACTTCACTGACCCAGTTTTTGGTAGTAAGCAGATTTTCGTGCCACCTGTTGATCAACACACCCACTATTAAGCGTATTATTTTTGTTTTTTGTGTTGCTGCTTCCAGGTGGCGCGACAGTCCACTCACAAAAAATCGAACTCCATAAAAATCGGGCCAACTTCATGTCCAGTTTTGGAATGCAGTTTTGCTGCAAATCGAATGACTGGGCTGCGAAGAAGCATCGGCACTAGGTAAACAGTAAACAACCAGGCATCACAGCAAGCGGAAGTGCGACGTTGCGATTGATCAAGTTCACCAATGACGTCAATTGCTGACGTCTTGTCACATTGCCGAAGCCGACAGAGTCATGAGGATGGGCCATGCCTTCGCCTCGCTCTGAAAGAGAAGGATGGCGAGGCCGCGTGAAAACTTGAAACCAGCCGAACGCGATGTTCTAGCCCCTGTAACTTCCTCAATATAGCACGAATTTGTAAAATTCTTGCGGCAGCATGTTCACAAAGTAAAAGTGCACATATTTGTCTTTACAACAGTTTTTGGACGTTAGGGTTGTTTACTGGCCCTTTAATATGCATTTGTACATACATGTGAAAGAATGTAAAAATAGTGCAGGATGCATGATGCGAGAAAGACATTGTAAACCACTCTCCTACTGATTTCTTTGATGTCACAACAAAAAATGAAAATAGCAGTCATCAAAACAGAAATGGTAGGCACACAACATGACCGATTGGGAACACTGCAAGAAATTATTATTCTAAGTGTCCTCCATTTGTTGAGCGAGAATGCATGGTTTATAACCAACAGAAAAATAAAATGTAGATAGATATAAAATAAAACTATCTGAAATTCCTTCTCATATTTACACACTCAAATAAATGTACCAATGACATAACTGTGCGTGCATGTTTTTTTTTCTCAATGAATTAGATCACCGCAATTCTTGGCCAAATTTCAACAACACAGGAAAGCTGCATAGCTGAACATTCAACCAAAACCTCTGCTATTAAATGACTTGTACACTAAAACAGCATTTTTATTTGGTCCAACATAAAATAATGAACGTCAAGGCATACTATGCTTAAAAAGTAACCATCACAATTTAAAAAATTTGCTGCATAATTTATCGACATTCCATTGTTTAAACATGTTGCCATGCTAAAGTTTTTGAG
>NW_023612074.1:0-71121 GCF_013339725.1 Rhipicephalus microplus | reverse complement strand
GTCAGTGGGAAACGTAATGTTGTCTAAGTGCCCCGATGCCGAAAAGTCGCGAATCCTTTTCATTTCAATCCGATCCAGGCCACCTTGCAGCCATTTCAATCCATCCGGTTGCTTTTGGATGGTCTCTCCGACTATTCCTTCGCCTTTCTCCGAAAACCGGAGCAAAAACAGTCACGTGACACCCCAACCCACGTCACTCATAACGTCACAACATTCGTCACAGCTTGTATGGGCCAATCGCGTGCGACTCAATGGAACGGACCGCCTTTGTCCAGATTTGGAACTTGTATGAAATTGCACCACAGGTCGTCGGACGGTGGTTGGTCGACAGGCACAGGAGAAAGACAGTTGGCGTCGGAGTGTTTTTTGCCGGACTTGTAAACGAATGTAATGTCATATTCTTGAAGTCTCAGGATCGATCGTGCGAGGCGACCTGAAGGGTCCATCAAGGTAGCTAGCCAACACAACGCGTGGTGGTCGCTTACAACTTTGCAGGGCCTACCATAGAAGCAGGGGCTAAATTTTGACGTAGCCCAGATGATGCGAGGCACTCCTTTTTGGTTGTGGAATAATTGGCTTCTGCTTTGAATAGCGAACGGCTGGCGTAATAACTCTTTCCAGTTAGCAACCAAATTTTTGATGACGACGAAAAGCAATCTTCGTATTGCAAGAGCAGGGTCTTGAGCTGTTCTTGCTTATGGTTCGGAAGGCTGGGATTGACGTCAAAAGCTGAGGGATGGGCTTGGAGCTTCTGAGCAGCTTCAGCAGAATCGGCGAGGGCGAAATCACTGGTGGCTCTCACAATTTCTTCGATGTATGCGACCGTCGTTTCTTTGTTCACGTGTTTGTTCTCATTGCTGAAATTCGTGAGCGTAACCGTTGCTTTCCCCCTCAACGATTCTTCGGAACCTGCTCAGAGGAACCAAGCCCCTCCCTCAGCTTTTGACGTCTCGCTTGGTATGCGAGAGGTACTATGGATCGGTACCCAGCAGCTCCACCAGATGTCACAGGTTCGTGACGTGGTTGAAGGTAGGAGACGGAATGGTCAGACCAAACTGTTTATTTGGGCGAACCTTTGCCGCCAAAAGGAAAGTCGGGTTACGATAGCACACTTGCCCTGATAGCGGTGCAAGCAGCGTCGGCCATCGATCAACCGACCAGCGTCGAAGCGCATCATCATTTATACACTTTCCATCAGATGTTCTAGCGTTATCGCTAGCAGTTACGTAGTTCGAGAATAATCTGTGCAGTTCGCGGAGTTGGCGTGATTTTATCAAAATGATCTACTACAGTCCTGAAGCTTCTCCGAAACTGCAGACGCGGTTTTCGCTGAGAATTGTGTAGTGTATCGGGGCAATAGCAAAGCTTGAGAAAAGAACGAGGCAATATTATAGCGTTTACCATGCGGAATTAACTTCGAGACACGGGAGCATTTATAGAGCTACAATTCTTTGAAGGCTCATAATTTCGTCACCAGCAGTTCTGAAGTTATCACGGGTGAAGATTGTCGTCGTTATAATTGTAGGTTGTACATGATTAACCACGCGTCAGTGATTTGTGCGTTTTTTTCTAGTTATCTGTTAAGTTAGCAATAGAACAAGTAATCAATCGCTGTTGTGGCTACCAGTCTATCTGAATCTCATGTAGTTGTTAACTAGATTGATAGTCAATCATCGATATGTTCCTCTTCTTTTTCGTGCCTGAGGTCATGCACGTCAAAGAGCGTATGGTAAGCGCTTATTTATATTGCCGTCGCAATGCAAGTTCGCCACTCACAGGCATTCAAGAAAAAGCCAGCGCCACCGTGGTAACTGATTTAGGTTCACGGAGAAGTTCTCTGCTCGCACTGCCGGAGCATATCTGACCCGAGTGAGATGTGCTCACACGTTGATCCAATGAGGCCCAAAAATTCAGTTGTACGACACATACTTATCTAGGTATACGCGACACATTCGACTCAGTAATGAAGCCATGAGGCTAGCTGACAGCTTCGTCGTATTCGTACACTTACCTACCTTGACTTTCGGCACTACTTAGAAGCCTTTGTGTTGAATGTCAAGGTAGGTCAGTGTATGAATGCAACGAAGCTGTCGTCCATTTTCTTCTTGTGTGGTTGGAGCAACTGTAAACAGCGTTGTTGATGATCGTTGATTCGATGCAACCCAAGGAACGAAATCAAGCTGCTACGCGAACATTTTTACAAGTTCGTACAGCTCGCAATGGCAGAAGAAACTTACAACGCGGCGGTAATGTAAATACAAGACACTAGAACACGGAAGGCTAGGGAACATCACACAATCCCCACCACATAAACACCACAAACACAGTGGCAAGCGTAGATTGTCTATTGCGTTAAAACCTCAACATGGCACCCAGCCCGGCGCAATGTTGTGCAAAATTGCGTTTTACTTAGAGTGCATACACCCTATCGCACAACTAGCCTGAATAACCGTGGAAAGCCTCCGTACTCGAACTGAATATATCCTGAGCCCTCCGCCTCATCTATGCAGTTTCTCTAAATTCGTGCATAATTGATTGATTGGTGTGTAACGTTTAACGTCCCAAAACTATGATATGATTATGAGAGACGCCGTATATATAGTGGAGGGCTCTGGAAATTTCGACCATCTGGTGTTCTTTAACGTGCAACTAAATCGAAGTACACGGGCCTAAATCATTTCTGCCTCCATCGGAAATGCAGCCACCGAAGGCGGGACTAGATCCCGTGACCTGCGGGTCAGTAGCCGTGAAGCTAAGCCACCAGACCAACGTGGCGGGACGAAATTGTGCATACTGAAGAGTATTTTAAGTATAAGAAGAATCTGACTTTTCTTGCAATAGCAAATGTCTACAAAGTATTTAAAATTCTACGAAATAATTCATGTCGGTACCTCTTAAGAACATCTGACTTAAGAAACAGTAGGTTCAACCAAAGAACCATTGAAAGCCACAAAAATAAAAAGTAGAATTGGAAATATCATATTTCTCATTTATGGAATGGATGACGAACGCATGACGTTTCTGTATGAGGAGTGTTTCTTCTCGGTGAGAACTGTTTTTTCAGCATCACAGGACCACGAAGGCTCTTTTCTCCAAGTGTTGCTTGATATAGATTTCTTACTGGAGCAGGGGTTTTTGAAAGCGCCTCTGAATGCTGCTGTAAGATCACATGCACGAATGGTATAGTCGAGTACAATTTATTAAATACGCCAGCTTCACCTATACGGCTAAGATATGTATTTTAACGCTTCTTATCAAGCCGACACTTTGTGCAACCAAGGACGCTACGACTACACAAGATATCAATGGCTTTAATTTTTCTACTGTTAGTTTTGTGCTTTTTTGGCACAAGTGCTTCAAATTCAATGACAACAGTTTCAGGGATGCTTGCTCTGCTCTAATAAATACTTCGCTATGAGGAATGCGCAACAGTTTTAAGGAGGCTTTATTTTATTTAGCACCTAAAGAACAATTCTCTCTTGATGGCTATGTACTTCTTGTAGCAGTCATGTGAACGCCTCAGTTATCTGCATAATAATTGTGTGTTAATATGATTGCATGAAGAAATTGAACGTGTGCGTTTCTGCAGATATCCCATTTTTGTAATGAAGTTCTGTGTTGAATTCGATTGAAATGAAAAGTGCCTGAACAGCTTTTTCTTCGACCTTGTGCAAGTAATGCTCGCAAGAAGTTTCATTCGCTTTAGAAAATTGGGACCTGCTCTGTCAGTTCCAAGGAGTTTCTTGTAATATCCCGTTCTCTTTAGTGAAGACATTGTGGAATTCTCAATTCGCACCTATCTGTTTGTTGAGAAGAACACAACACCCATTTTTAACATCGAGAGCTTCTGGCTCTGAACACCAAAAAAAAAAGCTTCGGGTTTAAAGTTACGAAGAGCCCGAAGTAAATACAGACAAGAATTTGCACAGGACAGCACTGGTCCTGTGTGAATTCTTGTTCGTGTTTACTTCGTGTTGTTTTTTACTGTGCCTACGTATCAACTGGATCGCATTTGCTCTCGCAAAGCTTCTGCTGCTGGAGGTTCGGTTCTTCATAACAAATTCACTTCGTACGAGCAGCTCGCGACAGACAATGTGAACGCACTGCGGGGCACTTTTGAGAAACGCTCGCTTGAGTGAACGAAGCGACGGCCCACAGAAAAAAAAAATGTCGAACTCGGAGGCTCACGGTACTGTATTTCTTTCCTTCTGCTACTGCCAGCCGCCTGTCGTACATTAGAGAAGATCCCACAATGAGCATTCGGTTCCTGAAGGCTCGTAATAAATGCCTCCAAGAGTACACACGAGTGCGACTGCTGCTGACGGGACGTTTTCTGAAATCTCGCGCATCGCACGCATTTGCAACAACGTGCCATTCCGTCAAAGGTTTGCAACGCGTACTTCCTCACGTTCTGCTTGGCAGAATGAAAGAGAAAAGTGACCCACCACATTCGACCGGAAACAAAGCGACGCTGAGCAGCCTGATGCCTTTTTGGTAACCCCAGCTGTGGCACTGAAGTTCCGCGGAAGAATAGATAATGTCGGCCTTGCCCGGTGGCCTGAGCTACAAGAAACTTTAGTCACCTACTGTGAGCCTCTGGTGATCACTGATGCAGCTGGCACTCAAAATAAAAGAAAGATATAAAAAAAGAAACTCAAAATCATTACAAGCACCGCAGTAAAAGCGCGTGCAAACTACAAACCATTGGAACATTCCAATAAAGTGTTTGAAGTAATGGTCGTAATCTTCTTTCGAAAGAGTGTCCTTTTTTCCTTTCACTTTTTCGTATATTTTCTGCATAATTTGGTGAGGTGCTAAAATTCTGCGATTTCACATAACGGCGTCCTATTTTTCATGTCATTATACGCTGTTTTAAATTGCCGCAAACGAGCACTCGACAAAGCACGCGCCACTGAATTCTAACCGCTACGTTAAATCAAGATGCCCAGCAGACGTGACATCAACGGCGTAAAGCAGTAACAAGCATCAAAAGACGCCTCGCGCGCTCCGCCTCAGCCTCTCGACAGTGCCATAGCCACGCCGACCAACCTCCTTGAATCTAACACTCAGCCAACTCCAGAAACATTGAGAAGGAAGTAGGGAGTCACTGCTTGTTTGCGTCATGGGTCGCGAATACTCCAAGAAAGTTCCCGTATATTCCCCAGCTTTGGCTGTGTGGCGTGTTAACAAAACGCCTAGAAATTTCGGCAACTCAGCCGCTAGTGCATATAATCCGCAGCGGAGGGAATCTCATCAGGAGATGATGAGAGTTTCCCGCCGTGAGGCGAATACTTGTTCTACAGTGACCAAGCAGTAGAGGAGACGAATAGTGTTCCCACCTGCGGTTGAAGGCCGGTTTTACAAGCAGAAGAAAAGTGTGTGCTTACCGCCCGTAGGCGATGGCGTGTTATGCAGTCACAGCGCGTGAGTGGTCGGTCTTTTACCGGCGAAGAAGTTTTGTTATTCAAGTGCGCATATTTGACAACAGGAAGATTTCTGGAAGATAAACTTCGGGAGGAGTGAAACAACTTGCGCGGGACTTTAATTGAGCGTTTCCTTGAAGAGAAGAAGCATTCAAGCTTTGTTTCAAAAACATTGAACTGAATTCGTTAAACAAACATTTTATTATTTAAGTGTCTTGGTTAGCTATAACATGAGACTGCATGTAGCGCATGTTTGTGTCCGCTGTCTTGAGTGTATCTTGTTGTGTAGTGTAGACCATTGTTTTGAGTATCTTTTGATCAGTGACGACTTGTATTGGATTATTGCCAAGTGCACATGTTTGTGTGTTGTTTGTTGTACTGTATTTTAGAAAATATATTATTATGACTCTCGGCTCTGCCTCGTTCTTTGCACCACAGCAGGCATTCACTGGCGTGCCAAACGAAACCAATTCTAAATTGTCCGTGTTTTTGTGGTGAATTTCAGGGGGCTGAAACGTCTGATCCTTGAATCAGCCTGGCGACTGCCTTCCTAAATTAGCGTACCATACGAAGGAAGATGTTTCAATTAGGCATTAAGCGATGAACACCTTTTCTACGATCCGTATAGCCATTTTAATAAGCAAAAACCATGGTGGTTTTACAGAAACAGTCCAAGTTATCAAATTGAGGTATAGTCTTCTGCGTTCCCTCTTAAAACTTCCATATCCCTAATAGTATTCGCGATAAAAACCAGCGATAACAAAACACTGCGTAGACTCACGGCAGCCCATTAAAGTTTCGCCTAAATGTCCCATCCCTCGTTTATCCACATATGAACAGCAACTGAACTTAGAATCGATCAATTGCTGTAATCTCATTTTCATTGTCTTATTACGCAGACACCTTTCTATTTTGGCTAATCTTTCATCGAGGTTACTATATCGCACTTCAAAGGTAGCGAATTTCAACGAGGATAGATTTTTCGGCTAGCTGAAGTGTTACGTTGGCATGCATTAGGAGCTGACTATCAAGAGCTGGCTTGCTGAGTGGCAGGCGCTGTATACTTGATTGTCTTTTCTGTTGTTTGTATATTAAGCACCAGGGGAAAATGGGACGTGCAGAACCCAAAGATTGAAACACCATCTCACCTTAATTGTCATAGAAATTCTACCTACACCCTCGGAGGCTCTTTCCGTTGGCCTAGCCACGTCAGTCCGTACATGTATAGATATCAATACATAAAAACCACTATAAAGGGTGCTTACCAGCGCAAACGACAGGGCAGGAGGAGACAGGAGAAGAGACGAGACAGAGCGCTGAACGACAACATGAGGCTGGAGCAAAGAAGTCAGGAAAGGGCCCTTTGTATTAGAAATGTCCTCCTGTCTCCTCCTGCCCAGTCGTTTGCGCTGGTAAGCACCCTTTATAATGTTATACCAACACGCCCAATTCCACTGTCTCTTGATAAAAACCACGAAGGACGATTCTTCGAATGAAAAACGATTTCAACAAATTCGCCGTGGACTTGAAGCAGCAGCCTGTGACTCGACAGCGTGGTGCGTCATGCCACTGGATCACCATATTTACTTCCTCCGACGTACTAACAGTAGCTGCCGTGGTTGAACTACCTTTATCCTTGTGCATACAAGGCGCAGTGAGACCCCACGCCACCCAACATGTGCCCCGAAGGGACCTCCAGGCCGAGTTAAGGGCCCGAATGTGGGCACGCTGGAAGGCCAGTGATTGTTCTTTCAGTCTGGAGCTGCACAAAAGCGCTGCCGAACTGTTCCCAATGAAGAAGGATTCGATGGCTTTGCACTCCCATAAAACAGGGTTCAATGTATTTCCGACCTATTTATACAAGCCATTCACTGTTGCTTGTATACGAAAATATCGGAAGTGCGTAAGGATGGCACGGTTTTTATACACTGCCACCCGCTCGCCGGGGCAAATATCCTGAGGGGGGGCTGAAAATAATGTCGCCCCACTTTTTTTCACGGCCCCACAAGCATGTATAAAAGCTGGAGGCTATTCGTATTTGACAAACAGGCCCTGGTCCTCGATACAATACAACTGTGGCATACTTTTCTTCTTCTGGCACGACACACTGTGGACATAAGCTAAGTAGTAGTCTGCTGAGGAGAAAAAAAAGGAGGAGTTAGAACAAGGGCGGAGATGCATCAATAAATCGCGCTGAGTTTTCGGAACCGCGTTTCAGAGTGCTATATTTATTGGTGACCCGGGCTACAAACGTGCAACCTTCCATGGAGCAGCGTGAGCATCTCGACAGCCTCAGCCCTGGTACCGCTGCCACTGCACCCGGCCATGTACCCTCTTCGGCTGTTGTTGGAGGTACTGCTACCATGACGCTACCACAGCTGTGGCTTGTCGATCCCTCCTTATGGTTCATTCAAGTCTAGAAAAAGTTCCGCATTCATCGCACCACGTGAGAAGTTCGCAAGTATGAGCTCCTCATTGAAGCGTTGCCGCCACAGGCAATGGCCGAAACACGCGACATCGTGGGCCGGCCTGGTGAAACTCCACATTCGACAGTCAAACAGGCTCGTCTTCACCGACTCGTCCAGCCTAAGTATCAGCGCATTGAGCAACTTCTGTGCAACGAAGAGCTCGGGGACCGCCGTCCCACTCAGTTTCTACGTCACCGGCAGCACCTGCTTGGGCACCAGCCGGACGGCTCTAAAAAATTCATACTACGTGAGTTGTTTCTACAGCGTCTTCCACCTACCATGCGAATGGATCTTGTCCCAGCTCAGGATAAGCCGCTGTCGGAGCTGGCAGAAATGGCCGATGACATGTTGGACGTTGCTCCGGCAGTCATAAACGCTGCCCACACCTCTCCGAATGCCTAAGCAGATTCCTTTCAAAAAACGGTAAAATATCTCACAGCTGAAGTCGCCAACTTGCGTCTGCAATTGCTGAGCATTCGCAACTTAAATGACCAACCTCGTCCACACCAACAACCTCTCACGTCGGCTGCTCCGCAACGGCCCCTTCACCAGCCCGAGCATTGCTTTTCACCGCAGAACACATGCTATTATCACCGGCGTTTTTGTTCCGCGGCTCGCAGATGTGAGCCACCTTGCTCATGGCGCATGTGAAACGCTCCGGCCAATCGTCAATAACAGCGGCGGGCGATCAAGGCCAAGCATCAAGCCGCCTCTTCCACATCACCGACAGAACCACAGGTCTGCGCTTGCTGGTGGACACTGGAGCAGAAGTCAGCATAATTCCAGCGTCCAAAACTGACCGGCGTCTTCGCGAGAAGTCAACTCTTTTATGAGCAATCAATTCTTCGGTCATCGCAACTTACGGAAAGAAGTCTCTGACCCTTGATCTCGGGCTTAAGAGGAAACTGCAGTGGTTATTTTGGATAGCAGACGTACGCTACGCAATCTTAGGCGCCAATTTCTCAGGGCATTTTCATCTGCTCGTGGATATGAACCACTGTCGCCTGGTGGATAGCTATACCGGCTTATCTATCAATGGTTTTCTGTCACGCGCTATGGCCCTAAACCCCACTTTCGTGAAACCACCCACGTCACCATATGCGGTTCTGCTCAACGAGTTTCTGGAGATTACAACACAGTCTCCCATGAATAACACCCCCAAGCACACTGTGACCCACTGCATCGATACCACATGCCCACCGGTTCACTGCCGCCCTCGCCGACTTGGCCCTGATAAACTTCGAACTGCTCGCAACGAGTTTGATCATATGTTACAATTGCAAATCATTCGTCCGTCATCAAGCTCGTGGTCGTCGGCGCTACACATGGTTCCCAAGAAGAACAATGACTGGCGACCCTGTGGTGATTATCGAGCTCTCAATGCAGTCACCATTACAGATCGATACCCGTTAGCCAATATTCAGGACTGTACTGCCTTTTTAATCGCCACAACTGTATACTCGGAGATGGATCTTGTGAAAGCTTATCAGCAGACCCCCGTTGAGTCTTCTGCTGACATTTCCAAAACTGCAATTACCGCATTTGCGCTCTATGAGTATTTACGCATGTTTTTCGGTTTGAAAAGTGCAGCTCAGGCATTTCAGCGTTTTATAGACGAAGTCACAAGAAGCTTGCCGTTTTGTTTCGCCTATATCGACGATCTTCTCGTTGCCAGCAAGGACGCTGAAACGCACAAGGCACATCTACGTCAGCTTTCCCCTCGACTGCGTGATTAAGACCTTGTCATCAATGTAGAAAAGTGTCAATTTGGAGTCTCGGAGATAGCATCTCGGACATCAGATCACTAAAGATGGCATCACTCCTCTACCTGACAAGGTTCAAGCTATCCTCCAGTACCCGCCTCCCAAGTCCATACGCAGTCTACGACGCTTTCTCGGACTCGTCAATTTTTATCACAGATTCATCCCTACATGCTCTACACTGCTGCAGCCTCTGGAAGCACTACTCTCAATTTCGCAAACCGAGTCAGCCACACTTCCCTGGGACACGGTCGCGGATCAAGCTTTTGCCGCCGTTAAGACCAAGCTCGCCAAGGCCGCCCTACTGCACCACCCTTTACCAACTGCTCCCACTAGCCTTATGGCGGACGCTTCTTCAGAAGCAGTTCAGGCCGCTCTTCATCAATGGATAAATGGTGCATGTGCTCCAATTTCTTTCTTTTCCCGCAAGTTACGCGACACTGAGCGCCAAATTGTACTTTCGGACGGGAGCTCCTCACGGCCTACCTTGCGGTGAAGCATTTCAGGTACTTCCTTGAAGGGCGGCAAATTGCCATTCTTACCGACCACAAGCCCCTTGTTTCGGCTTTACGTTCCTGCAGTGCCACGCACACTCCTAGAGAACTTCGACACCTTGCTTTCATTGCCGAATTTACCACCGACATACGTTATGTAAAAGGCAGCTTTAACAGTGCAGCAGACGCTCTCAGTCGTATTACCATCAATGCCACGACAGGCACCACTGACCTTTCATTGTCCTCGCTCGCGGAGGCACAGGCATTGGACGATGAGCTTCCACGACTCCGACCCTCTACTTCCCTCCTACTGGAACAAGTCAACTTTCCCGACGACGACGTTACGCTCTGGTGCGATGTTTCACACAACTGCGCTCGTATCTATGTTCCTTCACAGCTTCGTCGTGCTGGTTTTGACACACTCCACTCCATCTGCCATCCAGGCGTAAGAGCTACGCAACATCTGGTCACTGAATGCTATGTATGGCCGCGCATACGCGCTAACATTCGTGACTGGGTTCGCACTTGCAGAGCATGTGAGCGTATTAAGGTGCAACGGCACACCAAGCCTCCATGGGGAAAATTCCCTCTCCCTGACGCACGTTACGACATCATTCATTTGGACATTGTCGGGCCATTACCTCCATGTCGGGGAAATACGTATTTGCTTACGTGTATTGACAGGTACACTAGGTGGTATGAAGCAGCTCCAATGTCTGACATCACGGCAGAAACAGTTGCTCGTACCTTTCTTGCTACATGGATTAGCCGTTTCGGTGTACCATCAACGGTAACTACTGATAGAGGCAGACAGTTTGAGTCAGAGCTTTTCACCTCTGTCGCATCTCTACTGTGTTGTGCGCGTATTCGCATAACTGCGTATCATCCAGCATGAAATGGCTTAGTTGAGAGACTCAACCGTCATCTAAAAACAGCACTCGCCTCGCAGCCTCACGCCGAAGATTGGGTGTCACACCTCCCCATCGTGCTTCTCGGCCTGCGTTCAACACTTCTGCCAGAACTTGCCTGCTCTGTAGCCGAGATGGTTTATGGCTGCACACTCCGTTTGCCTAGTGACCTCGTCAGCCCCGTTACAACGCAGAGTGTTTCGGATCCATCTTCTTTCGTACAGCGTCTGCGGACCTTCATGCAAAACGTGCGCCCATCACCAACTTTAGCTCACACTAAGAACGACGTTTTTCTGCCGGCAAACCTACAGACATCTTCGCACGTTTTTGTTCATGTCGATGCGTCTCGCCGTGCTTTTCAGCCTCGCTATGACGGTCCTTTCCCAGTCATCAAGCCTTCTGAACATCAATTTACTATCCATGCGTAATGGGCATGAAGACACAGTCAGCATTGAAAGGACCAAGTCGGCACTCATTCTGACAAGCTTCGTCTGATCATTTATTTTTCAAGTGCCCACGGCCACTTGTCTGCAGGGGGGAAGGCTATCTGTGGCATACTTTTCTTCTTATTCTGGCACGAAGCACTTGGGACATAAGCTTGGAGTGGGTAGTCTGCTGAGGAGAAAAAAAAGGAGTTGGAACAATGGCGGAGATGCAATATAAACCACGCTGTGTTTTCGGAACCGCGTTTCAGAGTGCTATACAACCTTCTTGATATTTTTTAGAAAAAAAATCGCAAATAAACGTGCGACCTGGAAAAAACTACGCTCAGAATCCAGTGAACATTCAGGTTGATCAGCTCATATTGAGGTGCAAGGGCACAAAACATTTATTTATCCCAAAAAATCACAGAGACTGTTAGATTTTGGCACCTCTGTTATCTCTCTGGCAGTCAGAGATCAGCCGTCTGCTTACAGTCCTAAAGGAAACGTCTGTTGTCATGTGTTGGCATGCCAACGCGACCCAAATACTGCATAATCTAACGCTGGACAATCGGCGTAAACGTGAACAAACGCTACCGAATTGGCGGTGAACGAATCATTGCACCGCGTGAGCATTGAGTTTTCCTGCACTGTTGAGTGCATTTTGGGGAACGTTGAGTTCACTCGAAAAACAATCGCAGAAACACATTATTCTTTTGTTTGTTATGTCTCTGTGAATGAAGCCTGATGTGTCTGCCACTCGTTTGTGAAAACAATAGCCCTTCGTGAAATTTAGGGCTGACGCTCACAGAGTTTCATAAAATGCAACGCAAAGAGAGCCTTGCGAGAAAAAATTCGCAGCATATCCACGGAGTGATTGATGAAGAGTTAGGCGAAGCGTGAGAGGAAGAAACGGAAGCATGGATGGATGCATGGACGAGCGCATGGACGGTCGAACGGACGGATGAACAAACTGACAGGTGGACTGACAGAAGCACAGACGGAAAGACAGACGGACGAAAGCATGGACAAAGAGAAGCATGGGCGCAGGGACAGTAGCACGGACGGATGGACACATATATGAACGGATGAATGCTTCGCCCCAGTCATCATCATTCACTCCATGGATATGCGGTGAAAACCACTAGTGCCATCTAATTATATTGTAACAGACTAGAAAAAGGTAGAGAAGAGAAGCAGAGGAAGACGAAAAGTCTTGGCATGATTGCAGTGTGCTGCCGCAAACGACCATCGTTCACCTCCTGTAAATAAATTCATCTTACCACAGCTCGCTGCTACAGTTTAGGTGGACGTGCTGGAAGCCCTCTTAAATGAATTAAAAATGGCAGCGAATGAGGCCACCAAAGAAGTCGAGACTGATGAATCCATCCAGGTAATAGACTCTCACCTGGCCAGTTTGCTGCAGAAAAAGCATGACCTAAAAGAAGCGTGGCGTAAAAACAACCTCAACAGACACTTACGCACAAAAATCGCGGACCTTGGCCGCGAAATCGAATCTCACGCCAAAACACTCTGCGCCCAGCAGTGGAACAACACATGTGACGAAGCAGATGGCAAAATAAGGAAGGGAAGCAAATGGGGCTGCTCAAACACCTTATGGCGGACAGCGACAAACCCACCAGAGGCGGCACCCAGCTGCAAATTGAACGATTGGTGCACAAGCACGCCCAGGATAGTGGTGGATCCGAAGCTCTCCTCAAAACGCTTGGCCAAAAATATCTCCCACTGGAAAGCAAATCAGTAGCCTGGGAAAAAAAATCCCTCATATGGAGGTCGACCACAAGAAAAGCTAGAGGAACCATTCAGCGAAGCTGAAATACGGTACGCTCTACAACAACTCAATGGCAGATCGGCGCCAGGGCCAGATGGAATCGACAATAAACTGCTACGGAATCTAGACGATAAAGCAATTGTAATCATTACTAAGAAGATAAATGAGGCGTGGGAAACGGGTACCGTGCCCAAAGAATGGCGTAGTGCCAAGGTTTCGCTCATCCCGAAACCTGGAAAACCGCTGAGCATCGATAACTTAAGGCCCATATCACTCACATCTTGCGTTGGAAAAGTAGCCGAGCATGCAATACTCAACCGTATCACAGACCACATTGAGAGCAATGGGCTCTTTCGACACAAAATTATTGGCTTCCGCAGGGCACTGTCCCCTCAGGACGCCATGTTGATGTTAAGAGAACACATATGTTACGGCCTCCTTCACACGCCCAAAGCCATATTAGCCCTGGACCTCGCCAAGGCCTTTGACACCGTAAAACATGAACACATACTGGGTGAAATATCGCACATGAACCTAGGCGAGAAATTCTACAACTACATTAAAGGCTTTCTGGCGAACCGAACCGCCACCATACGCATAGGAGAGCAATGCGGCGAACCCGAACGACTCGGAAATATCGGCACCCCACAAGGGTCAGTGCTCTCGCCATTGATCTTTAATGTGGCGATGCACAGGTTGTCGGAGAAGCTCGCTCAAATCCCATCCGTGCACCATGCCATATACGCGGATGATATTACCATATGGGTCCCATGTGACCACTCATATGGTGCCTTGGAAGGAATTCTTCAACAAGCACTGACTACAACTGAAGAATTTCTTAAGCCAACTGGACTCGCACTGTCCCCCACTAAATCTACTATAACGCTCTTTCACCCTCGACGAAATTCGGGCGAAGAGGAGCAGCAAGTAGGGCTCAAAGCTGAGAACAACCAAACGATACCGCAAGTATATACGGTCAAAGTATTAGGGCTAACGTTAAGCGCCAAGGAGGGCCACAACAAAGAAGCACTCAAGCGCCTTGAAAAAAGCACGAACAATTTTTCAAGAGGCATTGCTAGAATCGCCAACAAGAGAGTAGGCCTCCTAGAAGACAACATCATGAAGGCGTATCACGCCTTTCTCGTAAGTCACGTAGCATACGCGTTCCCGTTTCTGAAACTCACGAAGGCTGAAATCAAAAAGGTCGACTCCATGCTCCGCAAGGGACTGAAAACGGCACTCGGCTTGCCCAATGGCACGAGCAACGAGAAACTCGAGCAACTTGGTCTGCACAACACAGCCGAAGAAATTTTTGAGGCTCAGAGAGTGGCACAGATCACACGCCTGTCGTTGACACAGGCAGGCCATCTCATCCTACGAGAGGCAGGCATTTGCCCAATTTTCCAACCAGAGAAAAGAACACAACTTGGTAATGACGTGAGGAAACACATTAGGGTTGAGCCAATCCCCGCAACGTTCACCCTACGTTCAACAAAGGGCGAAGGAAAGACAGAGCGAGGGCGCTCATGAACAAGACAAAAAAACACAACACGCACGCGCTATTCGTAGATGCCGCCCGCTACTACGGCAGGGAGGCGTTTGCCATATCGGTCGTTGTTATAGACGGAAACCTCATAAACGCGGCAACCGTCCAAACAAGTCATGTCCACGAAGCAGAGGAAATGGCGATCGCGCTAGCCTTGCAAAGCTGCCAAGCCTACTCCACAGTATACACTGACTCTAAGACGGCGGCATGAAAGTTCACGGCTGGCCTAGTAGCTAGAAGCACTGGAAAACTCACCGTCAACGCAATAAGAGAGTACGAGAGCAAAGAAACCCTTGTTAAGGAAGAGAAAGCTCAAATCTACGTATCCTGGTTCCCAGCCCACATGGGACAGTTACCGGGACTCGACCACTGCAATCCCAACGAAGAGGTCAACCGCCTGGCGCGTGAGCTCACAAGCCGCGCCACGGACAACGACCCCTCGATGAGTGAGCGGTACGAGAATCTCTGCAGCCAGGACAAAGCACTCACATACCACGAGATCACTTCACATTACCGGGGACAAAGACGTGCCTTCCCAGCACCGCACCCAAAACTTAACAAAGCACAAGCTCTAACTCTCAGAAGATTGCAAACACGTACGTACATAACACCATCCACCTTACACGGAGTCGACCCCGACACACCACCCACATGCTCCCTTTGCAACCATCCCTATTGCAACTTCGAACACATGCTCTGGCTGTGCCCTACCCATAGCGCAGCACAACTGAATACCCAAGAGGCTTGGCAGGAAGCCCTCAAGAGCAATCAATACAAGCTGCAACTACAGGCGGTCCAGAGGTCCCGGGACATCGCTACAAGCCTTCGGCTGCCAGCGCCATCCTGGGAGGAGCCTCCAGGTTGAATTGAGGGTCGGAATGGCCCTTTCTCAACCTCCTCAGGATATGTAAATAAAGTCAATCTCTCTCTCTGTCTGGGTAATCGACACCCGAAGACGGAAGGTGAACCGCAAGTTCTTCGACGGAGCCGTCGCATTGCTGGACTTCCACCGAATCCATCTGGTCTGGTAATGTCCCACAACGCAAATGAACACCGACCCCTCTCGACTTCTGCGCCGACCAGTTCGGCTCCACAACTGAGAGATGCTCGTCCCTTTGCCGGCAGACCAGATGAAGACGTCGAGGCTCTGCTCATTCATTACAAACGGGTGAGCGCCGCTAACAAATTGGTTGCCGCTTCTCAGCTTTTGTACGTCGCGTTCTTTCTGACGGATACTGCGTTATTGTGGTACGAGAATCGGGAGGAAACGCTAACGACGTGGGACAGATTTGTTTCTAAAATCAAAGAGCGTTTCGGCGACCCAACAACGATAAAGAAAAGAGCAGAACAGACGCTAATGCAACGCGCTCAAGTGCCAGGTGAAACTTGCACGACCTACATTGAGGAAGTCATAAAGCTATGTAGGACCATTGACTCCGGAATGTCTGAGAAAGACAAAGTCGGGCACATTCTAAAAGGAATCGCCGAGGAGTTTACAGTTTCCTCATCGCGAAAGACACCTTGACATCTGTCACCGATGTCATTCGTCATTGCCGCAGTTTTGAACAACTAAAGACGAGACGCATCACGCCGAAGTTCAGCAGGCTACCCAATGTGACGACCATCGCGAGCATAGACAGCAACCAGGCGCTTGATCTCGCATCAACAATCCGGCAAATAGTACGTGTAGAACTCGGCCTGTACGCGCAAGTGGCAAACCACCCAAGCACTCATCCCCCCTACCAGCCACCAGAGTTCGAGCGAAACGTTGCTTCATTCTCCTCGCACCGAGTGGCGGAGGGCTTTGAGGATTCTGATGCCACACCTCAGTATCAGCCACGTCTGTACGATAGAGGCCCTGCCTATGATGCACGATCACGACGAGCACAGCCACATCCTTATACTCAGGACTCTCAGCCGGACTACGTCCCGCTGCGGCAAGGACAGCACCAACCCTACTACCAAGATGTAACTTACGACGAATACAATGAATTCTGGAGAGTGGCAGAAACCCGTTCTTCGCGTGATAACAAACTTCCTCGCCGACAGCAGCGGCCCAGGATTCGTTCCATTGAATATAGTATAAACCGTGACCCTCCCGTTTTCTACAACTGTGGTTTCACTGGGCATATCGCTCGGTATTGCCGCCAACAACGCCGACAATCACGAAAGACACCAGCCATGTCTTCGCCACCAAGACCCGGTGCTTCATATGACCTGCGGACAAACGACTTGTTTCCAAGGGACCGTTTTTCGCGCGAGACCAGACGCAGTGATTCGCCAGCATCCTAGCGGAGTTTGACACCACCATCCAACCGTTTTTGCCGCTCGCCGTTTCCTCTGCGTCGTTCTTCTCCGCCGCCGGGAAACTAGCATCCGCGGCCAATGGAGGTGAGGTCACCGGACGGTCTTTTCAAAATATACCTCTGCCTATTGTTATGATCAAAAACAAAGTGAATGTGTTGATTGATGGAATACCGACGATGGCGTTAGTTGACACTGGGGCGACTGTGTCTGTGATGAGCCTCGCCTTCAGAAACCGCTTAGGTCGCAAAGTTATGTTTTCATGGGACGATACAATTACCTTTTGAGGTGTACGAGGCGAGTGGCTTAATCCTCTTGGTGTATGTGTTGTCAGTGTTTCATTGGCTGGAAAAGTATTTGTATCGGAATTTCTGGTTCTATCTCGTTGTTCGCACGATGTCATTCTTGGTATCGATTTCCTGGAGCAATGCGGTGCTTCCGTTGACTGTGGTAGTGGGGAAATATCACTAAACAATTTGTTTCTACCGTCGCTTTCCGAAGAAGACTACCGTGGCGAAGACAGGAACACACTTAGTGTGATTGATGAAGTGATAGCACCATCTTGGTGCCTGACACCCGTTCGAGTCTCTTCCACAGCGGTTGATGATGCTTGTGTTGACCTCGTAGTGGGGCCTCTACGCAAGAACTGTTTTAAGAAGGACGTACTTGTGCCTTGTTCTGTTGTGTGCATGACAAAAGGAGTAGCAACATTGTGGGCGCTGAACTGTTCTGCCACGCAGGTTGTGCTTCCTCGCTGGATGAAGATAGCTCTCTTTGATGAAGCCTCATGCAACTCTATAGCAGCAATAGCTACGGACCTCCCCACCTCTTCCTATGCTTGTGATATTCGCCATAATGAAGATCTAATGCTCGCTATGATCAGCAAGACTCTCAGTACGACGGAACGGCAAGCGCTGGTGCAGGTCCTTTCCCGGCACGTTGCTGCTTTCGACTTCAAACATAGAGATGCACCCCTTCAGTTACCCTCGTCCCGCGCTCGTCACAGATTAGACACTGGCTCTGCACACCCCATCCGTCAAAAGCCCTACCGAGTGTCATCCTCTGAGCGCAAAGTTATCGCCGAACAAGTAAAGGACATGCTGAACAAAGGGGTCGTGCAAGAGTCGTCCAGCCCGTGGGCAGCCCCGGTAATTCTTGTCAGGAGAAAGGATGGTTCCTGGAGATTCTGCGTAGATTACAGGCGTCTAAACACTGTGACGAAGAAAGATGTATAACCCTTACCGCGGATTGATGACGTCGTAGATTGCTTGCATGCCGCTTCCTATTTTTCAACGCTTGATTTGCGGTCAGGTTATTGGCACATACCTATGGAACCCGGCGACAAAGAAAAGACTGCTTTCATAACTCCGGATGGCCTATTTGAATTTAATTTCATGCCTTTTGGCCTTTGTAATGCTCCAGCCACCCTTGAAAGATTTATGGACACAGTATTACGTGGTCTAAAATGGGAAATATGCATGTGCTACTTTGACGATGTTGTGATCTTTGGCAGTACGTTTGAAGAACATAACAACCGTCTCAGTCTTGTTCTCGACTGCATTGAAAAAGCTCGGCTGGTTCTGAATTCTAAAAAAAATGTCGATTTGGCGAACGTCAAGCTCTCGTGCTGGGGCACTTGGTCGACAATGATGGCGTCAGACCCGATCCTCGCAAGATAGAAGCAGTGAGCTCTTTTAAATCACCGCAGTCCACACGAGAACTTCGCTCATTTGTCGGCCTAAGCTCATATTTTCGTCGTTTTGTTCCACGATTTGCGGAGATGGTGTATCCGCTGGCAAACGTCTTGCGACAGGATGCAACCTTCAACTGGACACTAGAGTGTGACGCCGCATTCTCACAACTTAGGTTTGTACTAACGTCAGCACCACTGTTGCGTCACTTCGATCCATCTTGCCCGACTGAGGTCCACACGGACGCTAGTGGTATCGGTGTAGGCGCGGTGCTTGTACAACGTCACAATGGCGCAGAGCATGTCGTGGCATATGCCAGCCGTTGCCTGAGCAAATCAGAACGCAATTACACAGTTACGGAACAGGAATTTCTGGCAGCTGTTTTCGCCGTACAGAAGTTTCGTTGTTATGTTTACGGGAGGCCATTTAAGATAATTACCGATCACCATTCGTTATGCTGGCTGGTCGGTTTGCGTGACCCCTCTGGCCGCCTCGCACGTTGGGCGCTGCGACTTCAGGAATACGACTTTACGGTGTCGTACAAGAGTGCGCGTCGTCACGATGACGCAGACTGCCTCTCCCAAATTCCTCTTGCGACTACTGACTGCGATGCTAAGAATTTTGACGACTGCCTTGCTGCTGTTACAAACACGTTCCCCAACGCGGCTGATTTCCAGAGAGAACAACGCAACGATTTCAACTTGGATCCTCTTTTTGCCGCCGCACGTGCCTCCCAACACAGCGGTCGCTTTACTGTCCGAGACAAGTTGCTCTATAAAACTAACTACTGCAGACAGGGAGCACGTTTTCTTCTAGTTGTCCCCGAGAGCCTTCGCTCCGATGTTCTACGTGCCATGCATGACGATGCGACGTCCGGTCACTTCGGCTTCATACGAACGCTGAACCGCACGCAGAACCGCATTTACTGGCCCAAGATGTACGAAACGACGAAGTGTTACGTCGCTAGCTGCGAGACGTGCCAACGTCACAAGCGCCCGGCCACCGCTACACCAGGTCCCCTTCAGCCGTTAACACCACCCAGCACACCTTTTGAACAAGGAGGAAGTGACATTATGGGTCCATTTCCGTTATCTAACAAAAAGAAGCGTTGGATAATCGTCTGCGTAGATCATCTTACGCGGTATGCCGAAACCGCAGCTATTCCCTCTTCTACCGCTGCATCCGTGGCGGACTTCTTGCTTCACTCCGTGGTTCTTCGCCATGGCCCACCCCGTGTTATTATCAGTGACCGTAGCCGCCAGTTCACTGCCGATGCCGTTGAAGAATTACTGCGCATGTGCATGACACAGTTCCGTCATTCCACACCGTATCACCCGCAGACGAATGGCCTCGTTGAACGGACAAACAGAACGCTGACCAACATGCTTGCCATGTACGTTTCTTTCAATCACAAGAACTGGGATGAAGTGCTGTCTTTTACCACGTACGCGTACAACACGGCAAAACATGTAATAACGATCTTCAGCCCATTTTATCTGTTGTACGCCAGGTTGCCACTTAGCCCTCTAGACACTTTCTTACCCTTCATTCTACACAATGACGACTCTGTATCAAACACCCTGTGCCTTGCGGAAGAAGCCCGTCGAATCGCTCATCTTCGTAATCTGGCCTCTCAACGTCGTTCGAAGGAACGATACGACGACCGTCACGAACCAGTTTTATTCGGAAAAGATTACTTGGTGTTACTTTGGACACCGCAACACAAGCGTGGATTGTGCCAAAAGCTTATGTCACGATATTCAGGCCCATTTGTAGTTTTGGAGCGTCTAAGCCAGCTCACTTACGTAATAACTCGTCTTTTGTCCAATGGTCGACGATCGATCAGAACGCAGCTCACTCACGTTGCTCGCCTGAAACCTTTCTACCCTCCTTGTGCATCATAACTCGCCCTACGGGCTTCGTCTGCTTGCGGGTGAATGTAACAAACTAGGAAAAGGTAAAAAAGAGAAGCAGAGGAAGACAAAGAGTCTTGGCAAGATCGCAGTGTGCTGCCGCAAACAACCATCGTTCACCTCCTGTAAATAAAACCATCTTATCACAGCTCGCTGTTGCAATATTATATTATTCTCAAGGACATATACACTCAATGCCAACTATTCAGCAGTTCATAACTAGACGTGGCAACATACACAGCTACTAGAGATGAGGGAACGGCCGACGACTTAAGGACCTTGGCCCCTAAAAAAGAGCATGGACGTCATACGAAGTCCTGTGCTGGAGATGGTATAAGTAACAGCGAAATCTAGAATTGGTGTCCTGATGCATGCCAAGAAAAGTGACATCATCACAAACATGAATATAATGGGTTCGAATTTCTTGTTCGGGAATTGATGTGAATGTCCTTGAGTAGTCTAAATCACCCTAAAAGATATTTCAAAGTATCAAGTACTGAGTGGCGATTGCTACACGAATCCCTCACGATACTTGATGAAGCCTTGCAGTAAAAACAGTAACAAATTCATCAGAAGAAATGCTGTAGTGTCCTTGGCGTATAAAATGCAACGATCGTTTTTGGGACACTTTACAATCCGCAAGTTCGTCATGATAAACATATAAAAGTACAGAAGTTATATCTAAGTCATGTGGTACGCCTCGATTAATGCATCTAGTTGCCGAGAATATGTCTGCTACGTGCACTGTATATCCTCGTTCAGGTAAGTAGTTTTTTCTAAATGTTAGCGCAGTACCGACATTGCTTAACAATCAAGATGTATATATAGCACTTGACGGTAAATCGTGTTAATTGCTTTAGTGAAGGCTAAGAAAAGAGATTCTGAATTGAAGTTGCTGTATGAACTTAGATTTCATACAGCACCTTCAATTTCATGGCAAAACGTGCAGGTAGTACACAGGCATTTGTTGAATTAGGGTGAGGTGTCCGAAATTACCATCTGAATAGAAGTGTAGGGCAATGCCTGATTTTCTGCTACTGAATTTTGCAGAACTTGTAAGATTACGGATGTTCCAAAAAAATAGACACAATAAAGGCATAATTTCTTTGCACTGCATTCAAAATAAAGCTGAAGAATCTATAGGCTATATTGTCATCAGTTTCTATGCAATACTCTTTCTAAGCTTCTATGGTTCGGCACCATAGGTGGGTACTAGTACGGTGCATCTGTTATGCATCTTCTTCTTTATGAAAGATCGCAACCTACAATTGATGGTTGGAAAATTCCTGATGTATTTGAAATACTTCAACTACTTTATATTTTTCATCTAGTTTGTTCTTTATGTCGTGCTTGAGTCGGCTGTCACTATCGGTCCTAAGCGGTTGTGAATTCTCAGTGCCTCGCTACCTGGCACAAAATGTTGCTCTCTCCCGAGGTTACTCAAGGTCACTAATAATTTCAACATAATAATGCTCAAAACCACCCTTCTGCTTTTTTTGCAAGTCACTGACCACAATTCGCAGTTCTTTCCAATTTACTGGCTGATGCAATTTCAGGAGCGCATCACGGTTTACACGCATTTGTCCACATTTGCTCGTATTTCTAACACTCCCCCTTCTAGGACACAATAAACATTCTGCATGTACACGGTGAGTAGCGCTGAGAAAATCATGCGTTGCAGCTTTACAGCTTTCTCCATTAGGAACTTGTCACTCTCTTTAAGGAAGACGGTGGTGCCGTGGAGCCGCTATATGTTTATTCGAGGATTTTCATTGACAGTTTATCGGCTTCCTGATTCCACATTGCCATCAACACTATTCAAAGCTCCAAGATATCAAATCTCTTCTGAAAATTTATAGAGATTCCGTGTAGTAAGCGCACTTCGGTTTCGGCTGAATAATAGTGTGAATACTGTCAGTTCTCGTATATCGAGCTTGGTCTTTCGGTTCAGCCAATTCTACCATAGTCCTAATTGTAGGAGCGAATCTTTGTAAATAGCGTATGGACGACGGATGAAGCTGAGCGACCTTTGGAAGTCCTACACGTCCCTTTGTTTTGTTTTAAGATTATGTTGCCACTGTGCCGACATATTCGTACCTTTACCGTAAAAGACAGTTCGTCTTCACGGTTGTCAAAGTTTCTAACATAATGAGTCCACAGTTTTCCAGTAGATATGATGATACCTGATCTTCACCTGTGGATTCCTACTCTCTATTACCTTCAATGTTCTCGTACTTTCCTTATCGTTACTGTTGGGATGTCTGATTCTTCTGAAGCTAATGCATCATCTTACAATGTCGCCCAGGTTGCCCGGGCTATTCTGCTAATCTTTGAGATTCGTTGACTACTGTAAATATCCTTCTGATATTGATAGTGTTATGACCTTTTTTTATCCCATGTCGTTTTTATTCATGCGGCCAGTTTCATCTTGTTCTCGTTGAGGTTTCATATTTTTATAGAGAATTTAATGTTGTCTCCATACAAAAATTTTTGTGTCGGATAATATACACCTATTTATTGTCGTTTTTACCCTGATTCGCATCTGAGATTGTCATCCAAAATCTCACAACGCGATGCACTGTGGTATCTGTCTAGGCCCTCTTCCGTTTTCTCCCCTTTGAGATTTCGTCTGGTTGTGGAGATTTTTCGGTTATCTCCACATTTGAACTTCTATGTCGGCTACCGCACACCTATTGATATTCAATTCTATTCCAACTTGGAACTTCGTTAATCATCCCGAATTTCACGGCACATTGCAACGCTGTTGTGTTCCATGTGATTGCATGTGGCATTTACGAATGCGCATTCATATCCTATTGAAGTGGACAGTAGAGTGGTACGAAGCTTTTCCGCCTGGCAGAAGACAATTGAGCTTATTTTACGGTACTGTCCATCCTACCAGAAATAACTATGTGGTCAGAAAGCCAAGCTTCATCGTACGGATGAAAGAACACAAATATAAATAAATATCCAAGTATCTTAGTTCATAGCTTTGTACAAGTACAATGCTACGTACGATAACACATATGGCCTCTTTGAGACGACCATATTTGATGAGCGTTGGTTAACTAACAGAACGAGTGCGTGTAAGGTGTGTTCGAGCTATGAGCTCTTCCTCATTTATCTAGATTTTGCTCTTTGGGTTCTCTCCTTTTCCATGTTTATTGTAGCCAACCGAGCAGAAGCTCGTTGAGCTCCCTACCTTTACTCTTATTTCGTCTTTCTCTCACAGAAAGTTCTGCAGTTTTAGTCTTATGTTTCGGTCTTTGATTCATTACCTTTTTCGTTAGATTTTATTTCCCCAGGGGGTGCTTGCCAGTGTAAACTCTTAACACTGTACCTGTGAGGTTCGTGCCTCCTTCTAGTGATACTGTTAAAATAGTAATATTTCCGCCAACTTTAGGGTGCGTTTCCTCGCTTGGAGCAGAGTGTATGTTCTGAAGGGAGTTCTTGAACTATCGTATGTTTCCTGCCTGCGCTTAATGAATAATTGAATTCTTTCATATCAGTTACAACCATTCTTTCCACATTTACAAGAATATTTGAGACAATAAGGTCCTATGACTATGACGTCTTGTCTCGTGAGCCTCTTACTCATCTTCCACGACACCAGGGCGTGAACACACTGTGAAGTTTATTTCATTTTTGTTATCATCACGAGAACCCTTGCATATATGCTCGCAGTTCTCCAATGCTCGTTAAAAGGTATTCAAAATTTGTAACTGTTTTTATGAAGTATACTAATACTCCCCTTCTGTGAGATATAGTAGGAATTCCGAATAAGGATGAAGTGCGAGTCTTAGGCTTCTCATTGTCCATCTGCTATCTGTAAAGGGACATTGGGAATTTTATTGTTCTATTTTTGAGGTACGTGTTCACAAGATATTGTTCAGCTATAAAGTTCTACTAATACCCAGATTATTTTTATTTTGGTGCTTCGAAAAATGCAAGCGATTGTCAACTGTGTGCCAGAAGAGCAAGAAGAGCAACTTCCGTTATAACATGTATTGAAATAAGCGGCTCCCAGTTTCAACGCTACTTCTGAAATTGTAGGATTTAGTCACTCATTTGCAACTGATTGAAGCGTTTCTATGATAATGTTAGTATCAAAATGGCGCCAGAGTGTTCATTCGTTCTGCTGGCATCTTCGCTCTTTGCGCTGCTCATTTAGACACATACGTAAGTTGAAGTTTGCAATATTGACAAATTTTCTTTAATTATTCCATGTTCATTCTTAAAAATAGTCCTTATACAGACGCTTTTCAGTCTAATGCAGGTAAAACTGCGTCACATTCAGTGTTAGGAGCAAAAAGTGCTTTCAGCAAAAAATTAGCGGGCTAAAACAACAAGGTATGAGTTGGCCAAATCAGAACATTGTTCAAACTCAGCAGCATACGCAGTGCAGCTGTGTCGATGAAAACCGTTGGTATGCTCTTTTCTAGATGGCATAACAATTAGAGGGCCCGCTGTCCATGCAGTATAAACCATCATTTTAGTCCATGTGAAGTAGCTACTCAAGGCCACAACTGGTAGGAATGTGGTGGTTTCCTCTCTCCAAAACCACTCCTACCAGCTGCCTCAATTTTAGCATGGGGTGAATTCACGAACTGGGAAAATAATTGGTCTTTGTTTTCTTGGCCGAAAGAGTCACTTCCCCCGTTGAGCCACCATGACGCGCCAGAATAGAAACTTTTAGCTAAAGAAAGTTGATTCTACTTTGGAGAAGTGTATTGGGGAACCGAAATGGCGCCTATAGCTGTCAATATAAACACTGTTTGCACCAAGGAGCTTAGTAGCTTATCTTTGTATTATTCATGTATTGTCTAGAATTTCTTTGCGCTGTGCCAACTTTCAGCCCAAGTGTCCTAACATGCTTTGTTAGTGGGTTGTGAATGAGTCAAGCTATGTAAATAAACTGAGCGATATTGCAGTCATGTACAAAATATTGATGCACAGCCCTTTTCTTTAGCATGACATTGTCAAGGGCTTTATTTTTCTGTTTTTTTTATAAAACACTGCTTGTCACTGGGCAGCAGCGGAAACTATGCATCAAGCTTTTCCGAGATGGTTCAAGAAACACCGTGTTCAGACATAACAGTGCCGGTGGATTTCTCTCGTAAGTTACTTTCTGTATATTCAAAACGAGTGTATTAGAAGTGTTGTTTTATAGCCATTCATTTTAATACTTACACTTGAGTGTTGTATGTATGTATGTGTGTACATATGTATGTGTGTGTGTGCGTATATGTATGTATGTATGTATGTATGTATGTATGTATGTATGTATGTATGTATGTATGTATGTATGTATGTATGTATGTATGTATGTATGTATGTATGTATCTTTTAAATGAGAATCCGTTTATCATTTGTGAGGAAGTTTGGTAATGATTTGGCTGAATTTGTTTATAGTTATTTTTCTTCTGAGCCATTATACATTTAAATTTGTTTTGTACTGCATAAAAATGAATGTAACCTTACACAAAATATGTGTGTTCGAAGAAGTTGTTTCATTTGCCAACCTACAGTCATGGGAAAGAAATTGGGTAAAATGGAACGAACCTGCGAAGATTAGTTTAGAGCATAGCTACTCTACATGGCATATCTTGTACACATTGCGTTGGTTGAATATGTCGATTTCAACATATCAGTTTTGATCAGAATAAGCAAGCTATTACCCGTGGTTGTATATGTGTGTGATATTTATGCATACTGTAATACCGGTTCGCAATTACAATTAAGGTCAGAAACCTAGTCAAGCTGAATACACGAATTTTGTCCATGCACCTTTCATCTGCACTGGAACTGTTGTTAATAAAAAATAAACTTCGGTTTAAAAATTTATTCTAGTAACCAAACGGAGACTATTTTTTTATGACACAAATCAAATTGTCAATGTTCTGTTTCATTCTGGACAATAGGGAACCCTCTCAGCAGAACTCGATTAACTGCTATAGTTCATTTTAACCATTGACAGCGACATTACACTGAAGCGCGCAGCATGACAGATAGCGGGAGAAAAGACACAAACTAATCACGATGTTTGTGTCAGCTCTACCTGTCCGTGCTCTTTGGTCTTGCTGCATGTGATGATGCCCACTAAATTAGCACGAAAGCGTGTTCCTACAAAGGCAGTCAACTTGGCCGCAAGAAGTTAGCTCGCTGCATGTGTAGATTTTCTTCAAAACACCGTGGTGACTGATCGCTGGTCGATTATCCAAACACGTGAAAGGTAATATACCAGGTATGATATTGGTATTTCAGCACTGGACACTTTTGCGATAAGAGAGGATGGAGGGGAAAATTATGAACCCTGAGTTGTGTAATTTATGAAGGAGCACATTACAGCGCTTCTGGGTCAAAAGGGGAGTGAAAGAAGCAAGTGCGAAAGCCACATTCTCAAAAAATTAGTACCCGCCACCACGCATAATGTCAGGCCGGGCAACCTCTTGACAAAAAAAAGTGCTCTGTGACTCTGCGAATCGAACCAAATACCTCCTAGATTGTAGTTGAGCGCTGTGACCACTCGTCCACTGCAGCAGTGTTTAGATTCGCCCTATGGCTGATATATCGTCATTCCTTCGAATGACGCAAAATGCAAAAACGTCCGGTGAAACTTTGTCAAAAATAGAAAAAAATAGTTAGCATGCGTTTGCCCAAGGTTACTAGAAGATAGAAACCGCCACGTGTGAATGTATAACCGTGCGCTATTTATTCTTGTACATTACTGTCATGACGTTGGAATAGCCGGCTCTAACGTAGGCTACCTTCTCATAGTTTGCCAAATATAAATAAGAAAATAAAAATATATATCGGCCTGTGACAACGCTAATCAATTATTATGAGTTCACTGTCACTAGTGTCACTTTCACTAGATGAATACTCAGTTTGTTTCTATTATCCTTATTTAAGGAAGTTCTGGCTCAAACTCAACTCTCCTAATAAGCATTGATTCTCACATCTAAAGACAGTCACACTTCATCTCGCTTTCTGAGTGGCTGTCACTCCCATAAAACGCGTACTCCAATTTTTATGCTCTCCGAGCATCTGACGCTGCTTTGCTGAAATTTTGCCTGACGTCTGCTGGGCCAGAAAATTGTCTTTATTATCTATCGACTTCAAGCTTTCGTGGAGACAAAACGAGAGTCTCTCTCTCTCTCTCTCTCTCTCTCTCTCTCTCTCTCTCTCTCTTTGTCCTTTTCGCACGTGTAATAACGTCTCTCGACTTTAAGACTCGTATACACGTCCCTTGCTTTGTTTGCTCACTCAAACTACGCTGGACGGAATACTTGCACCGCGTTTTGTGAAAAGCATTAGCACTGAGGCACCTCCCGACGAGTCTCTCTCATTTTACGTAGACACATACCTAAGCGTGAGCGTATGCAAGTTCTCGCTTTCTGGCTTTATAAAAATGCTGCGGTGCATGGAACCAGCGAAATTCCGTTCACAATTTCATTTGATTACTGCTGTTATCTATTTCCGCACAATTCGTCTGCAGGCACAAAAGTCGCTTCTGTGTCTTGTAATAAGAATATTGTAGAAAAGGCTACGTTTTACTATAGGTACAAAACACCCTTACGCTCACCACTATACCGTGCTAGATTGCACCGAATTAGTTAAGTAGCAGTGCAGCTTCATTAAAATGTAAGGTAACTGGTCGTGTTAAATAGGGGAAGACATTTGAGGCACATTTTCAAACATTGCATGCATCAATTTATGCGTGGTTTAATTGATGTGGTGCACCTGAAGTGTTGTTTACTTGTACTTGGCGAGATAGTGCATGGTTTCTCGGTCGCTTAAGGCCACTGAGCAATTTCTTTTTTAGCTGCAGTCGTTAATGAAAGGCGAGTGCTTGGCTTTGCACAGCCCACCAAAACGTCTGTTACAACGTACGTGGCATGCCTTAAGTGCTGTAGCAGACGCTCGCGGAACTGAAACTTAGATGCAGCAAATCATTGGCTATCATCGTATACTCTCGATGCTAGACGCTTTGCGTGCTACCTTGATATTATCGGCACACACTTCTTTCTTTCCTTGTCGTTTCATCGGCTATCGTGTGTCCTCCTCGACCTCTTAAGTTCCGAATAAGTTACATTCATACCCGCGCTATAGTAATCCCTCCAGATAAGAGAATTCTTGGCTAAGAAAATGCGTAGCCAAGAGAAAGCTTTGTGAATTCGGCCCCTGATGCCTTTTCCTCTTGCCCCTTCTTCGGACGTTGCATGCATATCTCGGCCGTGATATCTGGGCTTTCCTGACGCTGACTTCCGATAGCTCTTTGTTGTCTTGCCGCAGATTCGGCTGTCATTGCCAGGTCATAGGCTGTCGCAAAAGTCAGGTTCTTCTCGGCGAACAGGTGCTGGTGCACTGTGCTGTCGGCGATCCCAAAAACTAAGCAGTCCCATAGCATAATGTCAAGCGGAAGTTGTTTGTCGCTGAATTCGCACTTCTCGGACAGCTTGCGTAAAGCAGTAACATAGTGACTGTCTCGCCATTGTGCTGATCTCGTTTGGAGAACACATACCTAGCATACAGCTCGGAGTGCTTCGGATCGATGTGATTATTCACTGCCTCTACGATGGACTGACAGTCGGCGTTCGGCGGTCTAAGAGGCTTTACAAGGGTGGCTATCAGAGAGTAGGTCTCTTCCCCACAGGAACTTAATAACGCTGCCCTCTTGTCGGTGTCTTCTGTGAGCTTGTTAGCTGCGCAGCAGAACTTGATACGCTCAACGTAGTCTTCCCATGAAAAGTTGCTATTCAGGTGAAACTCGCCGATGCGAACGCCGATGGCCGTCCTGCTGAAACCGCCCCTCCCGCGTGGGCATAACTGCTCTTCGTCGCCACTGTATTGACCAACGTGAACGCCAAAGCAGCTTTTGTAAGAACGCTTTATTGCACAAATTATACAAGTGTACGTAGGTACGGTGGGTCGCTTTATCGATTCAGTTGGTGGTGCCAGCTCGAACAAAAGACATGCGCAGTACACACTGATTCACTATCATGCTGTTATCTCATTTAGATTGTTCAAAAACTGGTGCCCTAAAAAAGTCCTAATAACAAATTTAAGCTCTACATACCTAGTTAGAGGGTAGTACAGCAGCAAGGAAGTCGACACTCTGCCAGAAACCTCGCAGCAAAATTTAGGTCAGAAAATTGCTTCGCGTGCCGCAAGCTGCTGGTAGTATACTGAGTTTCTAGGTGCTTTAAGAGTTCGTGCTTCTCTAATGTTTCGCTTCCGAAGTACCGAGGTAATGATTAGTCCGCGTGTTCTGACCAGAGCCCCAACAGTCCTCAATAGCCTGTCAGCTTCTTCGCTGATGCATCGCCCTCTAATTTGGTATGAAGATCCTAAATTTGCTAGTTAAATTCTTTTCGGGCCGGCAAAGAAGTAGGCTTCTTTTGACAGCTTTCTCAAATTGCACAGATACGAATAAGTAATCTAAGCAAGACCGCACATAAAGCGTGGTGCGGGCATTGCGAGTGTATGGAGTACTTTCAAATTTATTACGATTATTTAATTAAGTTGTTACAACATCCGACACATGATTTCGCTGCAATGAAATTATCTAAATCATAAGGAAGGCTGCGCCTGTTGTATCTCTGTTTTTGTAGTGATTGCTTCGTCCTGTAATTGCTGCAACTCAAACCACCACAAACGTTCGTTATGAGATGATATAGCATTCAAAGACGCTGCTGGTGTAAGCATGCCCTTTCTCCGTGTTGCGTTTGTGAAGCAGTTCATGTGACTCCAAGCCAACCAATCCTTTCATTATGAAGTGGGTGATGTAACTGTCATTGAAAATTATCACTGCAGTTTAGGGGTTATGAATGGTACTTTACTCTACGTGGCTATACATAATCAGCAATATTTTTACTATTCGTGCCACACATAATGAATGTACGTGGTTACTTTTTTGTCGAAATTCGAAGAAAAATGAAGACTTTGGCAACTTTTCACTCATTCTCTGGTGATTTTTCTCGAAAGTCAGTGGCAACACTGTTCTTAAGGTTATACATATCCTTTTACTTTTCATAGCTCACTGCATCATCCTAAGTGTGACCCTTGTCTAATTTGTTTTTGCCCCTCAAATGGCTACAGTAAGTTCATAACGTCCTTAAACTTCTTGAAGACTACTGAAAAACATACCATGATCTGTGAATACCTCTCATGTGTGCAACACTCTGTTCTTCTAATACCTGCAGTCTCATAGTTAAATTGCATTCTAAGGCATAATATTGTGAAATCGCAGTAACGGAGCACAATAAATAAACGCTACGAACGGACTGGTTGTCGCAGAGGGAAATGAAGAGGAACAAGTTTTTTTTTATATTCTGATAAATGAGCAAACCATGCAGGTCATGTGCAGAGATGTGTTCCGTAATGGTGCCCACGTAATATATTAGAGCCCGCCACTCTTCGTTCACTTCTATTATGTATACTTACAGCTTCAGTCCACCGACGTACTTCTTCTACAAATATAATAAATTTGAATCAAATACACAAATTCATCGAAAAAGCTATCTTTGTGCACTAAATAACCATACAAGCGGTAAGAATATTGAATTGGGATATCCTACCCAGCTCAGCTGCTTACTAATTCCAATAAGTAAATGCATACAACAATGCGTGAGCCAATCTATTATCTCCAGCTTTACCAGTGATGTATGGAAAAAAAAACATTGCAATTCAGAGCTTCCTGTGTCTCGGTTTTAGATGAAAGCATGCAATTAATCACATATAGTATGGAAATACATAAATGCCGTGTATTTACATGCCAGTCTCGAAAAGTACAACAGTGAATAATGGGGTTCTGGCAGAAGAAGAATAGAAGAAGTTGTGCAACCAAGTTTGACCATTAACTAGAGATTTATTGTTTTGTAGGTTGCATTGAGTAACAGTCAGGTGCCATGCACCGTGATGAACTCTAGGCCGCGCCAATTTGTAGCCAAATCCTGGCCGATTTGTTAATGCTAGGCATTATTGCGTGTCCCAAGATCACTTTTTCATCGGAAAAATTGTTCCTTTGTTAGTGACTCTCCTAAAAAACGGCTTCTGCTTCACGCGATGTTAACAGTTTTTAGTGCTACTTCAGCCCGTCTACAAAAACCTAAGGGTTTTGTATTCAACAAGTAAACGAAACAGGAGACCAAGGGCCAAGGTTTCGTTTCTTTGCTAGGTCCACTTTACTGGAAGTGAACACAAACTGACGCCAAGGAAGTTATCGGGGACATTATTTACAGTTTTTGCCTTTAGTGCAATACTTTACATGAACGCTAATCAGTAGAGATAAATAAACGAAAGTGACTGGTGTTGAGTCAGTTGAGATGGCAGATACATTGTATCCAACAAGCATAGCCAGTCATTGAAGGAAATGTAAGTGCTGTCTTGGTGATAAAGTTCATAGACAAACAATGCAAAAATATAGTGATTGCTCGCAGGGAAGTGTATACCACTCAAGAAGAGCGACTGGTTTGTTAATAAAGAACGGTACACAATCAATATATTCATTCAAACGTTCTTCTAGGCACCATTGGCAACACTGTCACCATGCTCGCATTCTGAAAATTGTCAATCTCTCTGCAACAGCGAGCGCTCTCCAAGCATTAAAATATTTGAAGATTGTGTACTTGGTGCTCTTATGTGACAAGAAAGTTTACTTTCATCCAGTCTATATTTGTGCACTGCCACTAGAGAAGCAATTGTGCCATCCACTCTAGGCCCAATACTCCCAGATATTGAATTGCATATAGATTCCTAGCAAATCTCTGGCTTACTGAGCCTCTCAGACTCGGTCGCCTAATAACCCGCGTTTTTTTTTTGCCATAATACTGTCCAGGCAGTGGTGCCAGTTCCCGTCAGGCCAAACAATCTCCGTCACCATTTATATCTCCATTAGGCAGTGTTGCCGACGAGGGCAGAATGTACCCACCATAGCGAGACGGCCTTCCCGAACAAGCGCAGCATTCATCGACCGCCACTAGATCATGCCTGATATCAAAACGATGAGCTCCCGGTGCGCAAGAGTACGCCTCTTGGGTCAAGCAGGGTCACGGGAACGGGCCCGAAATAGCTGCTGGCACAAGATGTTGGCTCCCGACATATTGCCGCAGAAGCTAATTTATGGCTGCTAAGAAATTCTTTACAAAGTGGAGAAGCTTTGCTGTGGCGCTAAGTGGCATGATAAGCAAGTAAAAAGTAGGAGACGCTTGAGCCTTATGTCAGAGATGGTAAATAAATTTATTATTTATTTATCATTACTCGGTCTTCGAATTAGCCTTTGATCTATCATTCATTTCAATGTGTTGTAATCACCTAACCGATCAGTTGACATTTATATGCCTGCTTTAAAACATTAGGACATGTAGGAAGGGTGTTTCAGCTTCACCCGCCTGATACTAGGGTAGAGGCAAAGCAAGCAGTGGCACGAAACTAGTAAGTGCCCCCAGTTTTAGAGCTGTCGTAAAACGTTGTTGTAATCAGCTAGCCAACTGCAAGTGTGTAAAAAAGACATAGCTACGAGCCAGGCCCATAGCCAGAAACTTTTTTCGGGGGGGGGGGGGGGGGGGAGGGGGCACCACATTGATTTCAGGAGCGCTCCCGCTCCCCTTAATGTGGCCAATTTTTGCTCTCTCTGCCATGTCAAAAAAAAAATTCGGGGGTGAGGATGACACGTGCCCGGTGTGCCAGCCTCTGGCTACGCCCTCCTACCAGCGTGAGAGGACGCGCACGTACACTGCGATGTCTCGTCAGACGTCAGATGGAGCTATAGACGTAGATGCAGTTATATGTGACCATAATCGCCACTCACCCATCCAGACATTTTGTCTACAGGTGCACTTTCTCCATAGTAGACGTCTCAAATTCACCTCAGCTAGCGGGCAGCAGTCATGGAATCAGGTCCCGCGAGGGCCGGAACAGACAATGCGAGAGCGGTGAGGAAGCGAATTAGAAGGAAATTTCAGTAATGTTGGCAATTGAAAGCAGCCAATTTCTATGCCGTATATGGGTCACCAATAAAGGGAATTCGCTGCAGTGTTTTGAGAAACCTAACAATGCTGTTATTCATTCTTACAGCAATCTGGATGCTGATTTGGAAATATGAAGTTTTTAGTAACGCAGTTCTGAATTCTTGCCCCGCCATGGTGGACTAGTGGCTAAGATACACGGCTGCTTGCCCGCAGGTAGTGTCATCAAATCCCGGCAGTGGGAGATTCATTTTCGACGGAGGTGAAAATGCTGTAGACTCGTGTGCTCAGATTTTGGTGCATGTAAAGAACCCAGTGCGGTAGAATTTTCCGGAGTCCTCCACTACGGCATCTCTCGTAATCACATGGTAGTTTTGGTATGTAAACCCTACATATCGATCAGTTTATTATTCCAGCATATTAACCGTAGGGCAGTCTCAGGAAAACATTGATTGTGGTAAATCACGGTGGTGCAGCTCAAAAACAAACCTATTCAGGAAAACTGACAGTTTCGCTACAAGGACAAAACAGTGAATACTATAGCACAGATTCAGACTACCACGCTAAGATCGACGACCAGCTCGACACTCTCTGCTTCCAGTTAAAGCAGAAAAATGACGCTGGGAAAGGGCACACTCATATACTCACAGTAATAGTGAACTAATATTTATCACGGTTGTGACGCCTCTAAGTTTGTGCATTCATTTAGGCCACGGTGCACGCAATGACCCCTCTGCGTCTCCTGCGGTGGTGTAAGGCGCAAGCTCTTGGTGGAGCTTCTTTTCAGTATAGTAGTTCCAATTGAAAAGTGGGTAAGGAAAAGGCCTGTTTTTTGTGGGCATCTTGAGGATAGTTTTCAAGTGAAAACGATTTGGGAGCGCTTAGTGTTAGAAAAAATGCTAAATCTTCTTCGAAACCTATCACCAGCTGTAAACGGTTTCCATGAATATCTTCCAATTTCGAAGCCGGCACATGCATTGCGTGTGACTCAATGGTCGAACGCAGCGCGCTGCGAATCGAGGAGTCACTGGTTTGAATCCTCAGGAGGCGGCCTTCGAGTTTATTGTTGTGATTCATTTTTTTCTCGTTTGTCGTTTATAACAATAATTACATATACATATCTGGAGAACGGCAGTGACAGCAATGGCGAAATTCCCCATTTGTTGTTAGAACATTTATTGGTGCAACTTCACGGTGAATAGGGCTTTTTTTCTTTTCTGTTCGCCAAGAGGATCTAAAATGGCGTTGATATAATACAAGTTGGCAGTAACCACTTTGCAAGACACAAAAAGAGTCGTTTGAGGCAATTCATCTGGTCAAAAAGCGATGTCAGTTCTTCAAAAAGCGATGTTTTTGATTTTTCAAAAGTGAGTCATGTTTTCGAATGAACCCCACGCAGTGGCGCTGCTCATCAACGCATATACATATTAACGTATTATCCATAACAATAATAACGCAATTTATTTACGTGGTTTTGTAACCAAACAAAAAAACGTCTGCGCAATCTTTTTAAGGTGAGACCGGCGATGCCTGCTTTTGACATCAAGGAAGCACTTCGTGTTAGCTCGGGACATACCGAGTGCGATGCTGTTATGAATTTCTGCACTATCTTGATTTTGCCCTTCTTTCAAACAACTTCGTTTTACTGCCTCTACCACTCTGAAGCTGTACACACTGGGACAAAGGCACATTCACACTGCATTTAGCCAAAAAACTCGCCATGAAATATCTTTGTGAGCTGCCTTAAGGGGTAGAGCTGCATTTTATATACGTAATATAAAAGAGCCAATGCTTGGTATCTCAAACATGGGGAATAACAAGCTTTGAGATATAGTTACATTATACCGTAATGGAGCGTGCTTATAGGCTGTATCTTCTCTGGGCACACGAACCTCTGAATTGGCAGTAAGTTCGTGGAGTTAGAGCCGTCCCTGACGCTTTATGCATAGCAGGCTGGGGATGTTTCATAAAAAGCTCCGTATCGCTAGCACAGCGATTTCGAAAAGAAGACGTTATAAGTAGCTGCGAGAAATGGCTCGTCGTTGCAGCACACGACTGACATTATGTTCCGAAGAGACACAGGCGTCGAACCATGCACGTTCGTCTGCACTAAAACGAGATCCAGAACAGCCACGCAGATTTCGCACGCGATGTCTCTGTTTCGCGACACCCGGATTCACCGATAAATGATGTTGGGTAGTTTGGCGAGATGTGCCAGTGTGATCCCTTTTCAAACTCTACTTTTTTTCTTTTCTGAGACTGTGCATTCCGGCACAGACGACTTAGAGCAAGAAATGAGCCGTGTCTGCAAGTGGCCGTAGTTTGAGGGCGTTGCTCCGACGTTCTGAGCCACATAGGCAGAAAAATACGGACATTTATTATACATATAGAAACATGTGATACCATACCATGGAGAGAAGAACTAGTACAGCATTTCTACCTATCAAGCGGCATTATGTTTGTGGTAAGGTTTTCTGCGTTGTGAATGTGTGTGTGTGTGTGTGTGTGTGTGTGTGTGTGTGTGTGTATGTGTGTGTGTGTGTGTGTGTGTGTGTGTGTGTGTGTGTGTGTGTGTGCGTGTGTGTGTGTGTGGGCACTTTATTGCAGCTTGGCGAACAGCGTCGGTAAGTGCCCTTAAACGCAACCGAGGTAGAAGAGTCCTTTGATATCCGAATCTTACAATCACTTCTAGCTTTCTGTGCTCTGTTATAACTGGCCCTTTCGGTCACGATTATTGAATTACCATGTATAGTTATAATTTCATTAATTTTAACAAATAGGATTGGACAGTGTTTTCAGACAAAATAAAAATATTTTGCGCATCGCGTAGCATGTGATCTTTTTTACGCATAAATTAAGTTCAAGTTTGCTTAGAAGTGAGTGAGCATAGTGTTTCTCTGAATTGCGATTGAAACAGTGTCTTCTAACGCAAGTACAAGTTGATCAATATGTGCAAATACTGGGGTGCAGAAAAATTACTCTTTTCTAAGCACTAGTGAAAATACGGCACGTTAGTGATTGTACCAAACATTATTCATTGACTTTTCTTACGGTTCGCTTGAAGAATTCTTTAGGAATTTATTGGTGGAACTCTCATGGAGAAAAAGATATTTTTACAGTAGAGGCGATGCTTAGCGTCTTTTCTTGCATAATGACAATAAATTTGTGAGCAAAGTGTCGGCTAGTCAAGTTCGTTGCCCGTAATTGTGAAGGATATTGCCAAAATAAACAAACTCACTAGAAGCATCACTCACGCTTGTGAGTATGTTCACAACAAGCAAAGTAACGAAGATAGTAGCTAGATATATAAATACGAGCAGTAAATAAATAAATAAATATATATATATATATATATATATATATATATATATATACATATATATATTTTAGTTCCCTCTCACTCTCGCAAACATCTTTCAAGGCGAGAGGAACGCGGCAGCAACGAAGTTTGAAAGTTCATGTCAGTATAACTCATCCCCTGATGAAAGAAGGACCCCTCCCGAAACTGTTGGGAAATAAATATATTTATCCTTGTTGACAACGCTCCCGTTGTACCATATCCAATATATATATATATATATATATATATATTGTAAAGGAGAGTGCCTATTTAGGAGAGTTAATAACCGCGGAGCCGAACCACAAGATTTAAATACCTGGAAGCAGCATAAGAATGTGGTCGAGCTCAATCGGCCAGCATTATTGCATTATGACTAGTATATTGCCCCTATCTCTCATTAGGAACATATGTTCTGCATCTTTACAAAGGAGGTTTACAAAGAGGGTTCAAGTTAAATTGAGGACGACGCAGCTAGAAATGAGAAAGAAAATGATTAGTGTAATCCTAAGGGAGAGCAGGAGAGCGGAGTGAATCACGGAAGAAACGGTTGTTAAGGACATGAGAGTTAAAGTCAAGAAGAGCACGAAATGGTCATGCACAGAACACGTAGGGCGCAAAAGGCACGATAACCACTGGCAATTGAGGATCAAAGACTGGATTTCAAGGGAAGGCGAGCGAATGAAGGGGACACAGAAAGTTAGGTGGGCATAATATGAGCTTAGGCATTTTGTTTGTAAGCATCAAGGACAGGATCGAGTTGATTGGTGGAACATGGCAGCGGCCTTTGTCCTTTAGTGGGCTTAGTAAATCTGAGGATATATATATATATATATATATATATATATATATATATATATATATATATATATATATATATTGTGACCATTTTATATACACAGCAGTTGGTTGTTCAGGATCACCGTTAGCACCAATAATTGAATGTACGCCACGTACAAATTATAGGAAGAAGTATTTGACAGAAAAGAGGTGCACTCACACCTAAGCTTTATTTTTGCGTTCATTGCACACAAAAAGCCTTCACACCACTTGCTACCGATAGCTCTGCCATGCTGTCAAACAACATGCTGTCAAACAACTTCACAAGAAGAAAAATCAAGATATGGTTAACTGATGCATCTGCTGCCGAACGTTTGCTTTTAAACCTTCTTAGTACATGCGTCTTCTACTTATATATTTATATAATGCAGGCTACTAGGCCATAAGAAAAACGTGTAAAAAAATAACAAGGTAATTATATTCGGACACCCCACACAGGCTAACATTGTTAAAACCATAGTCAAAAGTCAACTGGCATGAACGTCTCGCAAATTACTAAGTGAGTGTCTTGGAGAAGTTCTTATTCATTCGCCAAGATTTAGACCATTTACAAAAATGAGAAAATGAATTGTTAATAATGACATGATTCAGTAAAGATTCAACAGTATGATACAGAAAGCAGTCATCTGTCATAAGGCGCATTTCCACAGGACTGTGCAAGGGGAGATTATTATTATAAAGCAGGAATAAAAGGGCCCTGACACAGAACGGTGGGGAACTCCTGATTAGACTGGCATTGAAGCTTAGTTGGTAGATTTGAAACAAACATATCATGAACGCTGCAAAAGAAAGACAGTTATCCAGCCAACCAATGACGCATTCTTCAGTATAGGAAACAATTTGTCTAACAGTTTAGGTTGAAATCCAGTGTCGAAGGCATTGAAAAAATCAATAAATACACAATCAACCTGGTATGTCTGAGTGAGTCTGAGTGAGCGTTGCAATTTTCGCCAATGTGTGACTGAGAACACCGCCCCTCGTCAAAGTCGCTACACACAACACTGAGCCACGTTGCTGTGCCGCAAAAGCACCACAAAAAGCAACGTGGTGGATGAGCGGCATTCTCTGGTATATCACAATATAACGCTGAGAATGTCGTAAATAGCCCTGTTTAATGACTAGCATCGTTCATAGACTAAGAAAACGCAACTGAAAACTTGAAAGCGCGAATCGAGTTGAGGGAAGTGCTAGTGTTTTCTGCACCCCAGTCGTGTGGAATTGTCCCTTCCTTGTACGTCTCGCAATAGTGTTTCCCCATTCTCAATTATGAGCCCATTTAGTGAAGAAAAATGTCGCACTATATACGCAATAACGTTCGTAATCATTCTTAATGAAAATAAAGACAATGAACGCGCTTGCTTTTGCTCTTTTATGTGTACAGTATGTAACTCCTTGGTGATTGCAGAATTGTTACAAAGACTACAAAAGCGCAGTGAGAGACTGCGCATAATTAGGGTATACATTGTTGTGGCGAAGTTTCAGGCTAAACATAGGTCAGTCAGTGCAAGAAACAGCTCAATACCAAAAGATTTTGCAGCTTACAATACTAGGCTAATTTCAATATTAACGATGCTCGTTGTTACAAAACTTAAGGTGAGAAGGAAGTATTGAGTGAGCTTTGACTTACCTTTCGGTGCAGAAACTGATGAGGTCACAATGACACGTTATCACACTGCGTCTTCGTGTTTCCTCTTTCCAACAGGTGCGTCAGTTTAAGCACGCTTTAAACGCTGCGTTACGTTGACACAACATCATTAGTGCAGTTCAAGACACGGTTGATCTTGTTGCGGAACGTCTTAAATGCTGGAGAACTCATTTTATCTACACAATGCTGTATCGGAAGATCAATGAAAGACGAGAAAATGAGAGAGAGCATTCATAGCATCGTCAGCCAGCCGTTATGCTATTTTTCGTGGTTTGCGCTAATGTGCGGGGCTGATATCCTTGTATAAACAAGTTCCAAATCAGCACGCAAAAAGGAAGGAAAAAGTTAGAACGCACAGGAAAGAATATCCTGCTATTTCAGGAAACATCTTGGCGCCTTGATTGCTAAGATATTGCGGACAGGGCAGTTGCGACAGGTTGTTTTCTTTAATCGGTGCGCTAGTCTTGATGAAGGTGACCACGAAGGCGCTAAGCGAGGTTGCACGCGCTCGTTACTGCGCTTCTCTTAATGAAGGAGCCGATAAAATGGAGGTGCGCTGGAGCATTGTCACGTTATAACGGCGCGGGCTAATTTCTTTATTTTTTGGCCCTTTACCTATGCTCTAGGCCACAAGGTTCCGTGTTGATTTATTCGGTTGCATGATAATTAGCTTTGCCCTAGGTAGTAAAGGCATATTTTATTAGAAAAGTGACGAAGCTGCCTGACAAGATTACAAGCAAGAAGGCTTACATCATCAGATTTCAACCTTCACGGGGCTTAAGAGAGGTGATGAACTACCACTCCGGCTTGTGTGAAAAAAATTGGCAGCATATCCACGGAGTGAATGATGAAAAGTGGGGCGAAGCATTCATCCGTCCATTCGTTCTTGCTTCCACATGTCCATGCGTCCGTCTGTGCGACCGTCTATGCGTCCATCCGCCCGTTCGTGCGTGCATCTGTTCGTGCGTCCGTCCCTGCGTTCGTCCATGCATCCGCCCCTGCGTCCGTTCATGCGTCTAACCATACATCTGTCTTTGTGTCCGTTCGTAAATATATTCAACACTCCAAGTACAACCATCTCGCATCTTTTCATCATATATTCCCCATATAGAAGCACCGCCATTCAGCGGACATTCCAAGGACTCAACAAGAGGTGGCACACTTTCTTACGGCTTGCGCTTCGGGTCTACTTCCCACCTCTAACCACCTCGAGTTCATGGTATATACTAGTTCACTGTATTCATGGCACTGCAGCCCAACGCTCGCTAAACCTTTATAAAACCAAGGAGGTTACGCCCAGCGAGTATAACGTAGCAACCTTTTCCTGTCAGATATTGCACAATGTAGATGCCAAAGGCGGCTAATGGGAAATGAGAGACTGGAGAATTCGGCTCTTACTTTCTTACGGTTGGCGCTTCGTATCTACTTTCCACCTTTAACCACCTTGAGTTCATTTATTATATATGCTAGTTCATTGTATTCATGGCACTGCGGCTCAACGCTCGCTAAACCGTTCTAAATTTAAGGCGGTTACACGCAGCGAGTATAACGTAGCAACCATTTCTTGTCAGATAGTGCTCAATGTACATGCCAATGGCTGCTAATGGGGAATGAGAGACAAGAGCGTTCGGCTTTTAGTTAACGCGCACGCCGCGAACTTTTTATTGTTCAACAAACCACAGGAGAAATCTCCCACCAGCACCACCTTGCAGGTCAAAATGTAACACTTGTTACACACTACGACTACGAGGGACGAACGGGTGCCGCTTTAAGGAGCTTCGCCCATAAAAAAACATATCCAATAAAATTCAAGCACTGCTACGTATTGTTAAATCAAATCTTGCAGTAGTGTACGGCAAGGAGAGTTTAAAAGCCCAGTGCAAAGTTTCTATTTCATAGACATGCCAGTGGTCACTGTGTTTAAAGCGGTCCGGGCGTTAAGGAAAGAAGGGAAATGAGACAGAGGAAAAGCAGAGATGTTAACCAGGTTGGCGTAACCAGCATGCAGATAACACTGCATTACCTAGCAGTAAGCTGGAAACAGTATAGTAACGGGCCTACACCCAAATAAAGAGTGGCTTGGGGAGAAGATCCACTTATTCCTCGATGCCAAGAAGAGCAGTGTGTTAACGTTAAACAGTAGAAGCACTATAGTACAATGGCGTGGTCGCGTTTCATCAAGCGTGTTCAGGAAAATTATGCATGCGGATGTAACGCCTTTCTCTCGCGTCATACTTGTATAGGTACCTTTTCGGACTGCTAGTCCAGGCGAAAAACAGACAGAAAACCCATGAAGCATGTGAAAAGTACCTTTCACACCGCTTCTCTTCAACGGAAGCGAGGATTTTTTTTTTCGACAATTGATTCGTGAGGAAAAAAACTGTGACACTGACGTGAGTCAATCATTTACTAAACAGAATGCACTAAACAACTTTAAAGAACGTCCTGCGTAGCTTTCTTGCTTTCTTGTGTATCTCAGCATTTGTGCGTTCCACAGTCTCCCGACGGAAAACAGTGCAGTGAAGTTTTGATCTGTAAACTCTTCGAAAATTATGTCTTCTAATAGCGTAACCAAAAATCCAGTGAATATTTTTCACTGTATCAACTTTGAAATGAGAAGACCTCCTCAACACAATAATATCAGCATCTGGTTAGTCAAACGGGATCGAAGTTGATGTTATCGGGAATTAAAAGGAATTTCTTAAAGTGGCATGTATGAACTGAATCAAAACAACCGCAACCACGTTGATCAAGCATTTCTCAATGAGTTTTTTACAACAGATTATAGGAACGTGCTTCAAAGCAGATGGAAACACTAACATGCTAGCGCACTACAAACTGCCCCCCCCCCCCCCGGAATTTACTGTTGGTGTGCTTCTATTATCTCTTTACCTAATTCAATTGCTTCACATACTTACATGAATATGCTATGTGGTCACTTTAATTTTTATATTACCCTTCTCATTGATTGTTATAAGTATACTAGATGAATACTTATAATGTTTATACACTGCAACATCACTCTTCCGCAAGCTCGTGTGTGCCCTTATTCCTTAAGCTAACATTAGTTGTTCCTCATTAACGCAGGAATTAAAATCTGAGGCATGAAAGTATTGAGCTTGCGCACAACTTATTCTGCTCGGTGAGATTGCCGCTAGATTTGAATATTGTACTGATAATTTATATCGTATTTTGTAAGTAAGCCATGAACTATTCCCTTGTGAAGCACAACACCACGTACTTTGTAGAAATATGTCCGTTGTAGAGCTGGGGATAGTACTTAGAGTAAGTCATGGAAAACTTCTTAAGTGTTCACAGAGACACTGCATAATAAACGTGGTGGCATTTCAACTTCTTATGTCTATGGAGATTCGCTGTGTTGTTTTTCCAAGTACAATTTCTATATAGTAATCTCTCACTGGAAAATGTAACGATAAAACACGTAGGCTGTTTGAACGTCTGCGGTGACATTGCCCTGTTGAGCCTATCGCCATGCACCACCCGCAGTGACATCGTGCCTCTGCCCGTCCCTTCATTTGGACGTGCGTGCGGATGAACGGGTCAGCAGAGGCACGGATGCACGGACGGATAGCCGCACAGACGGACGCACGAGTTAACGTATGGACTGAGAGAAGCACGGACGAATGGACAGACGGATGGATTCACAGACGGAAACACGGAAAGATGGACGCTTAGATGGACGGGAGCACACAATTATGAACGAATGGACAGATGGACAGGCAAAAAAATGCACGAAATCACAGACGGACGGATGCATGGACAGATGGACAGATGGAAAGACGGACGCTTCGCCTCACTCATCATGATTCCCTCCGTGACAATTTTGTGAAAGCCACTTATGCCATCTATTTATATTATTCCCAAGACATATACACACAAAGCCATTCATTCAGCAATGTCATAAACTAGAGGTGGCTAGATACTACATACGGAGACGGGAACAATCAACGGCCTAAGGAGCTTTGCCCCTAAAAAGAGGACATATGGTGGTATGCGAGATTGGTACGTCCAAACTCAATATGAGTAGCAACACGCTGTCTGGATTCAACTAGCACCAACACTGCTAATCAGTACCTACAAAGAAACTAATGATTACATTGAGACAAATGGCAGATTAAGCTCTCGCTGTAAGCGGTAATTTATCAACCACTTTACTCTTTTTTAATATCATTCTTTAGTCTTGGTGTTATTTTAACTACCCCTAGCATCTTCAAATTCACACTGAGCGTTAATCTGCAGCTCTGGGAAGCGAACGCTACATTGAGGTTCCAGGCACAGACACATGCTTAAAAAACTCTTTCCTCTTGAACATAAACTTGATGCTGTGTATCGCGTGGCAGTAGAAAAAATCAGACATTTCAGGAAATGTCAGTCATCGGAATAATCAAAACTAGGAAATATCAGACACGAGGCATTCGTGATACTCAGGAAAACAATTTTATTTATTAAAAAGCTGTAACTATGTACACCCCTTTGTGTGTCGCACTTCTTTCTTGGTTTTGAGGCCTGTGCTATGCCTTGTGAATGCGAATGCTGAATCTGCGTTATGAGACATTTGGAGTATTAAAGACATTCAGAGACTTCCCAAAAGGGAAAACCTAATTCGAAGAATATATCTTACACAATACATAAAAAAGTTATAAACCCTCATTCTATACAAATAAATAAATGAAGAAAAAATCTAGAGATAAAAATGGGCCCAATTTGTGCTCTTGTGTTTTATAACACTGTAAACTGTGCTTGATATTTCTGTGCGCATGTTTCAGATAAATTTGCCGATGACCCAATAACATCTTGATGACCTCTTGATGGTGAGCTGTTTCAGAAGCTGAGGGTAACCGTACGTTTAGCTAGACTAAACAGGAGGTGTGGAAGTTATTCGCTTGTGCATTTTCATCGAAGTTGCTTTCGCTCTACGCGTGTTTAACTGTCCCGAACCTAACTTTTACCTTAATGATCAATAAATTTGCACTGACACTTTTCTCTCATTTATATCACTGAACCTTTCACTTTCGCGTTGTAGTTTTTTGTAAACGTGAAAGATACCCATATCATTATCATAGCTAGGTTAATTTGTATACCACAATGCAACATGAAAAGATGCATGCAGTGTTTGTGGCTGTAGGTTATGATTCTTTGAGCAAGCATCGCTTTCCTAAGGACAACTTAAGATGCTCTTCAGTGCACTCAGGGCATGAAACTTCTACACACATACACAAACAAAAGTAGGCTGTGACAAAGGTCTGCCAATGTGAGAATCAAAAAGCACTCACCTGTGGAAAAGGCGTTATGGGCAAAAATTTGACAAAGCACTTCGCAACTGCACGTTTTACAAGTTTGCACACATCAATCGAAAAAAAAAACATTGTTAATGCTTTCACGTGTTTACCATACTTCCAATGCTGGCACACAGACGCATTTGCCGCTTTCTGTCTTGCCTTGCTTGGGGGAGTCGATCGTAAGCTCTCGCAAGTCGTAGCGGGAACGTAAATGCTTTCAAAAGCATTCTTTTTCTTTTCTGCATGCCACCACTGTAAAAGTAAGCAGAGTATAAAACTGTTGTGAGGGTGTTTCACGTGCACAAATTGAAACGCAGCTTTGTCTCTTGAGCACACAAAATGGAGAAGAAAATACATATCGATATTAGGACGAATAGAGACACGCAGAAACAAGTAAGCAGAGACGCTTACAAAGTTCAGGCTTGGCTTGAATATTCTCTTAGAACCTTTCCACGTAAGACGGTTTCATGAATGTGAGATTCTGTCACGTATTTTGATGTATTTGTGCTTGCATGTAGAACAAAAGATCACCAGCACGAGCTGAATCCCGCTGAAAGGCTGCTTATAAGCAGTAAAATATGGGTAACGCGCTGGCGGGGCAACGATTGGCCAGCAGTAGAGCTTGTAGCGGAGATAACTGTGTACGGCTTCTGCAATCTCTACTGAGTAATTGCTAAGTTCGGATAGTCATTGCGAAGCTTGGCTATGTGAAACACAAAAGTATAATTTTGAGCGAACTGTCACAGTAGCTGTGTGAAGGGAGCCATTTACTAGTATGTTCTTTGTCAGACATGTCCTAAGTGGTGAGTATCTAAATAACAAATTCGTGATTAGTATTGTATTATGAGCAACTGTTTATTTATTATGATCTTAAGCAGGAAAGTTCGAAAAGCGTTGTCTCAATCACTTACATCCTAACTGCATAATGTCATGTGACCTAAGAACCGTACCTAGCTGTGACGTCTTGCTACGTAGTACAGCTACCTTTAACAAACCTGCACTAAGTTAGCGATGCTAATCCAGATGGATGCTAGGCAATGTGGGCTGGGGAACAGCTGGTGCCGAGTTTTCTGTGGGCTGTGCACGATATAACGAAACACATAACAGCTCTTTTGAGAAACATTATGGAGTAGTACGAGTTTGAGGTAGGTTTCAGTGAGCATGGGACTTTTCCTGAAACCACTAACGACAAAGTGTACTTTGGTGTATTTTTTGTGAGCACATCAAATAACAAAATAAACTTCGCATGCACCGTAAATAAACACTGCACTTATTTATTTTGCAAGATAGAGAATCATTTTGTTGAAAAGGAGAATTTCTCTTCAAAAGGTAGAAAGGCGATTAGAGTTGGCTGTTACCAAACAGTGCTGCTGTAAAGAACAGTACAGTCGTTAAAGCAAAAGGAAGTAATGACACAAGCGGGTCATCACACTCCACGAGCCATAGTCTAACTGAATTTTAAAAAACAAACACAACCATTAGGAGTGCCAAAGTAACACAGCACAGGCAGCAACAACCTTGTGCCCAAAACCAACCACCTCTTATATATGCACGTAACAAGCATAGCAGAAACAAAGCGTTCGACGGCCATAGTATCAGCCTCAACAATAAAAAGCGCTTTGCAGCACTCTTTCAAGCTGAATTGCTCCTTCAAAGCTAGTTTTATTTGCATGAAAAAACTATGAAGCCTCCGTTCTCAAAACTGAGATTAGAATTACTTCATCTTAGATTTTTTCTCGGAGACTGGGAGATTTTACACTTTAGATATGTCTGAAGAAAGCTTTAGAGAATTGGGATACTATAGACATGAATACAGATATTGGCTCACCCATGGCCAAGAGTGCATATGAAAGACACAGTGTTAGTTGAGTTCTTCATCTTCAAAATATTCCGTACACGATTATTACCATCAAGCAGATATTGAAGTTTCCGGACCCCAACTATACTGTTGTAACTTAATTGCAGTCACTGTGATATACAGGGCGTTTATAGAAAGCAATAGTTTTTCCTTAAAGAAATGCAGTAGTTAAGGACTTGCCGTGTTCGCGGACAAATTTTACGCCAACGCAGAAAAATATTGCCACTATTTAGATCATCCACAAATGATTTGTTAAGAAAGTTTTTTTCAAGATGTTTTTGTTTTCGATTTTAAGGAGGTTTTTTATATGGCGAAAAAGTTTTACATCGCAAATTATTGCCAGCGCCCTTTTAAGGATTGAAACTATTGCGCACATTTTCATATATCAATCGTCGATTTCACAGACCGCGTTGCGGAAGAAACCGAAACCAAATGCCCCGGGTGCGCCACAAGGTCGGTTCCTGTGATGCGTCATGTGCGAACTTCCCTTTACATAATCGCAGCGAGACGCGAGCCTAGTCTGTCTCCGTCACGCACGCGTTCGTGCTTTTGCAGTTTGCGCATCGTGCAAACGCCATCCGCATTCCAGCACTTATAAGGCTCATTCAACCTCCTGCCTCACGTGAGAAGGAAACGCCATAGCTCTCACCGTGCCAGAAGACTTTTAAGGCGATGCTCCTTATAGCTGCACCCGTTCGTCCATTGTAGCAGTTCTGGTAGTGTGTAACAAGTACAACATTTTGACCTCCAAGGTGGTGCCGGTGAGAGCTTTCTTCTTTGCGTTGTTGAACAATAGGAGATAGTGCTTAATGTACATGCCAATGGCTGCTAAGGAGGAATGAGACAAGAATTCGGCTTTTTTCTAATGCGCACGCTGCGATCCCCATTAGCAGCCATTGGCATGTACATTGAGAATTTTCTGAAAAAAAAGGGTTGCTACGTTATACTCGCTGGGTGTAACCTCCTTGGTTTTCGAAAAGTTTAGCGAGCGTTGAGCCGCAGTGTCATGAATACAATCAACTAGTATATACCATGAATGAACTCGAGGTGGTTAAAGGTGGAAAGTAGATACGAAGCGCAAGCCGTAAGAAGGTAAAAGCCGAATTCTCCTGTCTCTCATTTCCCATTAGCAGCCATTGGCATCTACATTGAGCACTATCTGACAGGAAAAGGTTGCTACGTTATACTCGCTGGGCGTAACCTCCTTGCTTTTAAAAAGGTTTAGCGAGCGTTCGGCCGCAGTGCCATTAATACAGTGAACTAGTGTATAGCATGAACTCGAGGTGAATAAAGGTGGGAAGTAGACACGAAGCGCAATCCGTAAGAAAGTGTGCGTGTGCCTCCTCTCATTCAGTCTTTGGAATGTCCGCTGGATTGTTGTGCTTTTATATGAGGATTATATGATGAAAAATGCGAGATGGTGGTACTTGGAGTGTTAAATAGGTGAACGAATGGACAAACAGACAGATGCATATACAGACACACGAATGGCTGCACGGATGGATGGACTTATAGGCGGACGCAGGAGCGGATGCATGGACAAAAGCAGGGACGGACGCACAGGTGAACATGCGGACGCACGAACAGACGCACGCACGGATGGTCGGATGGACGCACGGGTGGCCACACAAACGCACGCATGGATGAACGGAACCAAGAACGAATGGACGGACGGATGCTTCGCCCCGCTATCCATCATTCACTCCGTGGATATGCTGTCATTTTTTTTCGCTAATATTTGACTTTCGCACTTTTCAGGAGTTAAAATTACTAACAATAAGACAACCAAGACTGCCAGCTAGCTAAAATGTTGTCTTTCTGCATCAGTACGTCATTGATAAAGCACGGGGCTCCATATACATTGGACCAATAACTACAATGCCGTGGAGACTACCGAGAACAAACCGAACAAGATAATGATATCCGGTACCCATTAAAAATAAATATCCATCGATATGTTTTTGGCAGTAATTACGCGCACTAAGGTAGGATCAAGATCCTTAACACTGGAAGTGCGCCGTGTCCTCTAACACCGCCAGTGAGACCTTTTTTTCGACCTTGGTATCACATCAACTGAAACTTCCGAAGAGACATTGTTCTTGTCATTTCCGCGTTATAAATGTTAAAACTTCTCAAAAGTTGGATAGGTATTCGCTAACCTTCGAATCAGACCAGTAAAGAGTACAAAGACGTCCTTCGTTCTTACAGGCTGCTGAATAGCCTGGAAAGTCTGTAAACAAATGAGCACCTGTAAGATTCTTGATACGGGTACTTTAGGCCCACATGAGTGATGTAACAATGGGCTGTGTTGTCGTGTCCTCAAAAGCCAGGCTGACGTGGCGTAAGCACCCATTGCAAGACGCACGATATTCAAGACCCACACTATGATGTTTATAAGTTTCACCTTGGTTAATGACCACCAATCAATACGTAGTTACCGTTTATGTATTCCAACAATAACAATTTTTTGAACCCCTGTCTCAGTTTCCTCGACCTGCGAAAGCAAACTGTTGTGACGTTGTTACACTCTACGGTTGCAATACCAATAGTGATGTTTTAGGAAAAACAAATAAAACATCAAAATGGTGTGGCATATAGCAGCCGTCCAGACCCTACACTACTTGATGTTGTCGTGAAGCAAGGTGGCAGTCAATTCAATTTGTGGTATCGAAGTGCAAACATGCCGGTATTCTCAGACATTCACACTACACACGTATCTTCAAGGGAGGGAGGCTTGAAGTTGGGAGAAAGTGAAGAGCAGAGATTATCACTGGAATCAACCTTTCGAAAAATGTGATGTGAGCTTTCTTAAGTTCGCTTGTTGAAATGTTTACACAAGCAACATTTCCTGTTGAGTGGCTGAAACTGTATATCATGCACCAATATCTTTATTCAGTATGTCTTCTGATGTAGCCGTCATTCGTATCTGTATGCTGAATGTTACCTCAGTATATATTTTTGCTGTGTAATTAAGCTGGTGTTGTGTGAAATACTGGTCCATTAACACCATGATTCGCCATGCCGACTATTTCATTTTTATTACTCATTATTGTGCTATAAATAATCACAGCATATCCATGAAGTGAATGATAATGAGTGGAGCGAAGCGTCCGTTCACATTTCCGTCCTTCCATTCGTTCTCGCTTCCGTCCGGCCATGCGTTCATCCGCCCGTCCGTTCATCAGTGCGTCAGTCCGTATGTGCATCCATGCGTACGTCAATCTGTGCGTCCAACCCTGCGTTGGTCCGTGCGTCCGCCTGTGCATCTGTACATTTGTGCGTGAAACAGACAGACAGACGATGGACGGATGCGGCCAGTGAATGATTCATGGTTTGCCGACAAAACCATTCGAAGATTCACCCCACTCATCCCTATTCACTCCGTGGATATGCTGTGAGGTGGTTACTACATACATGCATGCATATCGGTGACGACCAACCAACGCCTTTAGGGTCATGGCCCTTAAAAGTCCGCTTAATGTGGGAATGGAAGCAGCACTCAAAAAGAGAATCGACGCACACACATCGCTAAATGTTTCTTTACATTTGCACCAAGATTTTTTTCTACATAACGGTGCAAAATATGCCACTTGAACTAACAAATTAACCATCACCATTACCATTTCCAAGACAGTGCGTGTGAGCTAACGCTATTCACTAGCTCCGATGGTAGTCATTCTCAGTGTATTTTTCCTTATTACCTTCACTTAGCTGCAGAGTAGTACTTTTTCAGTAATACTTGCGAATTATTTAGCGAGCAAATGCACCGAATCATTTTAAATATTGTAAAAAGCAGTCACTTGATGCCAAATCGTGTTTAGTTTGAAGAGCTGTGTACTTCAAGTATTCACAGAAAAAATGCGACGGTGGTTTTCCACACCACCATGTGTTTGACGTTCTTTTTTTTTTCTACAGCTGCCACGCAAGCGCCGTGAAATTTCACCTTAGCCAGCCCGTTAGCTTCGCGACAACAGCGCCCTCCACTGCTCTTTAAAATAACGAGTCTGGTTTCCGCCTCATCCGCCATTGCTATTGAAGTGACTGAGCTCAATTATTATTGGTGAGTTCCATGCCGTCAGGACGGGATAGCCACGCTTGAAAGCGTGGCTCACCAGCTTCCTACGACAACGCGTGTGTTCAACCTGAAGCGTGAATCTGTAGGACCAAGATTCATAGGAATTTCGCGAAAATCAGAATTATCAATGTCCTGTCACTTTGGAGCAGGCATCAGGTAAGCTATGACAGAACCATATTTTAATGGCTATCTGTTTGTTGTGTTTCTGTGAGGTTCTTTTTTTGCAGGGAGGGAAGGAAGGTTATTTAAAAGTTATAGTGTTTTGTTTTTCTCATTGGAGCACCACCTTTTGTCTCACCAAAAAATTGCTCTTAGGAAAAACTCCACTGTAAACAGAATGTTCAACGCTCATTATGCGAATATTAAGATTGATGCGATTCCATGGTAAAGCACAATTCCTTATTGCGCAATAACGGGATACTTGTGCTTATTACGCGATTTAGTAAATTTAACTGAATGAGAAGTTGTACAATGCAAGAGAATATCACCACAGGCCGGGAAAGCAAGAATTCACTTTGGCTACACTGTGCACTTAGACATATCCCCAAGACCCTGACACAACTGAAAGCAGTGAGGCACAATCGCCTAGTAATACAGCGACGAGGTGTTTTAGTAAACAAACTGTAGTGCCAACACATTCTTTTTGCATGCTTTTGTCCTTGACTATATTCCTTACGAAGAAGTAGCTCATAGCCTAGTTTAAGCTTTTTAGAGGACTTAATAGCAGGTTTAATTACTAATACAATACGTCGCATGTTCATTTGTAGAAACGTGAAGTCTGTAACTTTGCTTACGCCAAGCTTTGAACATTTGAAAATATGGATGTATTGTTGTCGTTTGCTCACCTAGAGTTGCGAGAAGAAGCAGACTTGAATGAGCTGCGCACGGGTAGCTGTAAACGCCTACACTTGTGACTTCTCTTTCCCTTTGGTCTCCCAGGCTGCATTCACTCGTGTAGAAGCAACTACAGCTAGAACCATAGGCGTCTTAGGTAGTGACTTCGTCCTAAAGAACATATCTGTCAGACAAAACTATTGACTCAGTTTCTCATATATATAGCTATTTGAACTTAGTTCCCTAATAGTGCATCCGCAGATAATGCCCAGTTCGATTGTATGTAAACCAGGCAATAATCCCAACCTGCGAACACGCAGCACTGGCCCAGCGTATACGGTGAAGGTGACGGCTTACGTGATCAGGCCGTAAGCTGGTCTGGGGCGTGCATCGCTACTCCCAAGCATTGAAACTAGCTGCGTCATGTGCACATACGTCTGTCAGGCCCTTAATACATGTCTAAATAACTTATATACATCTAACGTACGTATTAAACGTATCTATTGAATTTTCATGCACACATATTGCTCCGTTTGATCAAGTTGCTCATGCTAAGTGCGGTGGGAATCAGATATAATTAAAAACGTCCTAGACCATGAGAAAAATTGTTGCTGAGAGCGCATTTCAGTACACAAGGACGTTATTAGGCTTTCCATAAACGAGAGTTCTCTTTATGATCTTGTGTTTTAAAAATTTTATTTTCTTGAACCAGGTGAATTTTCATACGCACAATTAATCAATTCTACGAGAGATATCAATATAGCACATCTTCCACTGCTTGGCACACATTCGAAATTTAAAAAAAGGCACGTCACACACTCAATCATAATTTTTTCTGGCAGTACAACCTAAATCGCCAAGTAATATTGCCCCCAAGTGTCGAACATGTCTCTGCTAGTGCAATTGAAAGTCGGGAAGAACCATTGACAGGTAAGTACTGTTTGCTGCTTAATAGGCTGAGTTCACCCCCAGACCAAAGTATCGATTGATTGTCGGTTTTCGTTTCGTTGTCTTATTCAAAAGCGCCATATATACTTAAAGAATAATTTCTAAGTACAGTAGCAGTTTTTAAACGCTTTGTTTGCTTTTAAGCAGGTACAATCATTACCCAATAGCCAAAGCGAATATTTTTTTTCTTTGCATATTCAGTACATACGTTTTGTTCTCGCTTTCGCATTTCCTCTTCACTGCAAATGAAGTATCTGGTGGTAGTTTCAAGTACAGATATTCTCACCATCAACTATATAAAAATATCTCGAAATGTATTCTGTATAACGAATTTTTTAACATTAAAAATTAGTCCAAATTCATCACATTAGGCAGACAAGCGCCGAGACTAAAGTGGTCTTCGTTTTTTTTGTCCTACCAGTTTCCTTTGTGCCATAAATTATTCTAGGATGAAACATTATTTAGACCACTCCAATAACCTGAATTGTCGATCACTTCAGCACGGAAAAGTTCAGGCGAGTAAGTAGTTTTCCGTTCTGTACAATCAAAACGTGAAAAGTGAATAGGGTACGAGACAAATGAATGGCAAGCGCTGACTTTAAACTTACGCTTTAATGCAGATCCGAATGCGCGCTTACGTATGGTCATCATCTGATTAAACCATGACAGCTGAAAGCGTTTCTCTTCCCTTCATGTCGACCCAGCCCAGTTCTTTTTGCTCTATGATTAGTGCACTGAATATTCATAGCAGACTGTTAACGCGAGCTCAGTGAACGCTTAGTGCCTCACAACCACTAAAGTTTGGCAGCCCCGCCAAACTAGCACAAGTGCAGTCCGCAATCATCTCTAATGCCACCGTAAAGAGCATTACGAGCGGGCGATGTTCGAAAAATGTAGTTCACAACTCAAATACTGCATGGTGCTATCCCGACAACTCCATCAATTATGTGCTCTTTACCAGTGGATGTGCACCACTCACATCAGTGATCAATTATGTATAGTTGGTGCTAGGATCCAAGCTTTGGGCTTGACGAGCCTGGACAAACTACACACACACACACACACACACACGCACGCACACACACACACACACGCACACACACAAACGCGCACACACACACGCACACACACGCACACACACACGCACACACACACACACGCGCACGCGCACACACACACTCACACACACACACACACACACACACTATACAAGAAAGACGGCTATCAAAAATACACGTGTTTCTGTATCAGTATTTGTATCAAAATATATCTAGGCAAACGAGCATTAGTGTCTCGTAAGTATTTATGTAATTGATGGCACTTCATGGTATTGGGAATTTTAATGGGAGGAGTCTTAGTCGAATTCTTTGCTAGCCATAGCCAACCGTTCAATCTGGTCGATCAGCGCTTGGTGGTCGGTCAAGCAGGGCTGAACAGTCACCCATTCCGCTGCTCCAATGTGTACGTTCATAATCATATGGTGGTTTTGGGACGTTAAACACCACAAATCATCAAGGTGTACGTTGGTGTCAATTCGGAACATTTAAGGTTCCCGTTGCGGGACCTCCGATTAAAGGAAGCACGCACAATATGTCTTCACACCTGTTACGTCGAGCTCCACCGACAATAGTATGCACAGCAAGACTAAACTGTTCTACGCGGATGCGTGCTTCCGCCACTGAAGATGGGCGGAAAAACAAAACAGGGGCAAATGGTAAATGATGTATCGGTAACGTATTGGAACTCCTCGCACGGCCACAGTTAATTTATGGCGTCCGTAAATGTGAAGAAATAAAAAGAGAACGCTGTCTACGGATGATATTGAGTCAACTTGCATTGATTATATTCCCGAGCGAATGACAAAGAAAAGTAAGGTAAACAAAAGACAGAGATGTTAAACAAAGGAGGCCTCCAGTCGGCGGCTTTATAATCATCAAAGGGAAAGTGAGGTGTAGACAAGGTTGGAAGAAAATTTTATTTTTACTTTATCTTTTCTAATATTAGGTAGCTGGTTTTGAAAATTCTTTCCGCTAAAATTCCGACTACTTCACGTTGCATCTCTGAAGTTTCCGCTCTTCACCACTACATCATTCAATTTCTCTTTTAAGAGCGGCGCTTCTATACCATGGTAGTATGTAAAAAGCTAAAAATACTCGTGTTAGTGGTCAGAAAATCTGACAATGATTCAAAGTTTTAGGGCCACCATATAGTAACAGACCGAGTGTAAAGTACTGAGGAAATTGAACACAAAAAGTTAGAACACAAACATTAATGTTTGACTTGAGCACCTAAATTAGAGGCCACATTGCAATTAGTGACCAGGTTACTAGGAGCAATTGCTCGAAAAAGTTACCGTGATATCTAAAATGGATGTCGTATTTTAATCCGTGATTACTGTACGTCCTTGCCAGGATGAGGGGGGGGGGATCCTTCGCTGTTGCCAGAATTAAAACAAAATTGCGCTGCATGGCACTCTTTGTGGGGCACCAAACAAAAGCTTCGGGCAGACTGTGATACCGTTGGTGCCAAGCAAAAGCAGGTCCGGCAACATTTTGCTTATTTAACTGTTGATTGCTTACCGTTTGCCGAGTATTTACAACCGAACTATTGTTCTGATGCTCTGACGGAAGCCTATTTCAAACTTAACAGAGCGACAGATGTCACACACTGTATTGAGGTAGATATAAACAATGTTTCAAAGTGTCTACGACCTAGCTAGGCATGCTCCTTCAGTCATCATAAAATACGTTATTTTAAAGCCCTGTGCAACAAGCTGGCGGCCATTCTTGTTTGGCTCCCCATCAAGTAGTGGTATCTTGCCACGTTTTCTTGCCCAAATAAAGATACTCTGAAGGCAAGAATCCTCTGAAAACGGCAAACGTTAAATGAAGTTTTGCTCTTTTTATATAAGGATGGTATCCTCCAACATTCTCCCCCCGTGCTTGGATAATATTGCTAGCACTAATTTTGTTACTATTACAGTCCTTTGTGCTGCTTGCATTTACTGGTAATAACGCTTAAGTTGTTTTTTATCTTTGCTAAGTACAATTGCTATGCCACAGGTCTGGCAATCAAACAGATTACTAATGCAGATTTGTGTGTGCTTTTTAAATGCGAAATCTGAATTATCAGTATTTGAAGAGCAGCGTTCACTGTATAATAAGCCACAGGCATACGTCAAATAAACATAACCTGTAATGCCGACGTGAGTCTACTGCGTACAAAATGAACTTTATTTGATGTAATTCAGCGCGGGACTTACGCTTCTTCCCCCAAACAATAAGTATTGTGGTATTGGTGCAACATGACCTCATCAAGCGAGGTGAATACTGCAAATGCAATCTGTTTTTTTGGCATTCGAAAACCACAATATGATTAGCATAGACACCATTTATATGAATTCCGGAAGCTTCCACCACCTTTTAGCGTGCACCGATATCATACAGCACAGAGCTCTGTTGCATTTAACTCCCAATTACACTCAACCACCACGGCTGTGGTCACACTCACGACCATCTGGTCAACCAGCCCAGCACTACTACCTCTGCTTCGTCCTTGCATGCACGCTACAATGACAAAAGACGTCACTTCAATTGAAGACCACAGCTTGGAAAGAGTGCGACGCAGGAACACTCGTATTGTGGTGCACATCGAAGAACCGAAGTCGTTAAAATTATTCGGCCGGCCCCTACTTTACGGCATATTACGTATCCACCTCGTCTTTTTCAGTTCGCGAAACCTCAGAATACATCTTTCTACTGCAATAATATTCTACGCACCAATTCCTTATTTGTTGCCGTCCATGTTTTCTCGGCATCAGTGCAAATTTCATTTCATGTGCCGCGTTGGGATGCGGTGACACTTTCAACGACAGATGGTACTCACCGATGTCCCTTCAGAATAGGAGCAATAATAAAAACGTCGCCAAAGCTGTTTTCTCCGTGACATCTCGCAAATCCAGTGACAAGCAACGAGATCCTTCGGTGAAACTCGGAGATGTCCTATTTTTTTGAGTACCGTGAAAGCTACATCCGGCACCCGTATGTTTATACGATCGAATTGGAGTGGCTGTCAACGCGACCATATGCAGACGCGTATAAATACGCTCATACGTAAAGGGAGAGGTTTCGCAAAGTGGCGTCCGTAAAGTGTGTATACTAAGCGCAGCTGCAATGAAATTCACCGTGCATGTCAGCTAACTGTTGTAACAAAAAAGCCGAAACTTTTTCTGAACTACGTTCTCAAAAGGCCAGTGTTTGTATGAGAATACGCCATTGTGGAATATTTTCAATACAGAGTTCAAACTTTGCATTAGTGTTCCCGAATTCTGAAACAGGATTTTGTCCACATGTCAAGGAGAAATTTTCGCGACCTTCAACACTTTATCGTGCCTTTGCGAATGTTCACAGAAACCCGCATATTTGGGCAAATTTAAATGCAGACAAACATGTCAAAAAAGTATCAATTCTTCGGTAGCCACAGGCATCCTGTAATAAACAAAAATATAGTTTTGCACACTATAGGTAAAAAATTTGGAATAATATAGCCTTTTATTACGGGAGTTAAGCTTTCAAATGATATGAGATATATGAAGCCCTTTCTGCGAAAAACTTAATGCAGCATTAGGATTTCGAAAAAAAGTGAAATCTGTAATAAATACGAAGTAATAAATTAATAACAAAGAGCATCATAATTCTCTTTGTTACACAGATTATTATTAAACACATATTAGCAGTAAATAAATGTGTATAAGACACGGGGATACCATCTCCTTAATGCTATTTACTTCTTGCTTACAGGAGGTTTTGGGAGGCCTTGAATGGGAATAGTTCAAAATAGGAGATAATGAAGAGTACCTTAGTAACTTGCTGATGCCATTGCATTGCTGAGTAACTCAGGGGATGAATTACAGTTCATGATTACTTAATTAGACAAAGAGATGATGACTATCATATCTGAAGTATAACGTTCCAAAACTCCGAAACGATTACGAAAGATGCCTTAGGGGAATGCTCAGAAAAAACTTCCAACACGTTGGGGTTCTTTTACGTGCACCTAAATCTAAGCAGATGGGCTTCAAGCATTTTCACCTCCATAGAAAATGCGATCACCGCAGCCGCGATTCAATCCACGACCTGCGTGCCAGCAACCGAGCGCCTTGGCCACTCTAACACCATGGCGGGTTAAGTGACACCCTTTCGGCTCAGCGAGGAAGGAAAGCATAATGCGTGCGTTGAACTCCTATTACCTGTAAGTCGTATTTCCCGATGCAAGAGCTGTGCGCTTCTCAAACACATTCATGCTTTTGTTTTACTCCAACGGTATCTTTTGTTTGTACATTTGACAATGTTCCGCTTTCCTGTATTCGACAGCTGTGGTGAAAAATAACTTCCCTTAGCAAGGATTGCATTCTTTATTTCAAAAAGAATACTTTTTTTCTCGTCTGCCGTGGAGGAGCTCCGATTAGGGTGCTAAGCTATACCGACACGAACGTCGCGGATTCAGTCCTAGCTGCGGCTGTCACAGTTTGATGGAGGCGAAATGGTGGCGGTCTTGTGTAATGTTAGAGCACCTTAAGTAACACCATATGGTCGAGATTTCTAAAGCCACCCACTATAATGCTTTTGGAATCCTTCTATGTTTTTGGAGTCTAAGATCCCAGATATTATATACTGTAATCCTTCAAATTGCCGCGAAGGCTCCATTTCTTCGATCTATATAAATACGCGATGGGGTTTGCTGGAACCATGGTTATAACCAATAAGAAGCCCGAGCAATATACAGAAAAGCTATCTTTCTATTCGCTAGAAATAACTTGTACCCGGCTGCACATGCAGTAAAACAGTAGTTGTTGCTCGAAAAGCATGCAACGTTATTTGCAGAAATTTTTTTTTAGCGTGCACCACGTATTTTCTACTTAAAATAAACAATGTTCATTGGGGATGCACAACATTACCTTATAAGAGAAGTGCTAAAAAGGTAATTGCTTTTCACAGAAAGCGCTCATCCACATTGTCGAAAGTACTCGGTGGTTGTTTAAAGCCCGGGCTGGAAAGAAATGCTTCCAAAGTGTATTCCAGAATAGAGATACTGCACTAGCAGTTACAATCCTAGAGCAATAATGAAATAGATTTGTCTTTGACACAGGGATAAACTTGAGAGATACAGTTGCAATAATATAAGTATAGTATTTCAGAGTACGGCTACAAATATATTCGAAGGGTCGAATAGCTCTGACACTGCGACAATATTTTCATAAAAATGCACCACAATATTGTGAACAACGTTGCACCATATTTAAATATACATGTAAACAAGATAATCCTATTTATTAACGAACACCAGGGACTATAGTAAAGCATGTAATTCTATTGCACACAGAACATGCTTTGCTGATAAGGTTGTTCCTTTGACTGCATTTTGGCATCTGAAGCTGCCCAACCATGATGACTGCGAGACCGCATCGGTTGGGCTTCAACGGGCAACTTACTGTGGGCGTCACTCAGTTCCCTCTTCCACTTCCCCGACGTGGTGGCTGTCGGCGGCGGCATGCCTGGAGGGTACGCAGGCAAATCGGCTCCAAACATGGCCAAATAAATACTGATAGTTACGCGAGGAGTATGAAAAATCAGTGCGAATCGTCACACGCTAAAGAAAGCACTGCGCCAAAGGCACAACTAGTCGTCTTCCTCTCCTACACGCCAAATATCGTGTTCTTCACAATGTATGAAATAATCACGTACCTCGTAAATGAAGCACGAAGTTTCTTTCAGAATACGAGACACCGCACAATGACGCTCAGCTTTCTTTTTCCTCGCCCCGCCGCGGTGGTCTAGTGGCTAAGGTACTCGGCTGCTGACCCGCAGGTCGCGGGTTCGATTCCCGGCTGCGGCGGCTGCATTTCCGATGGAAGCGGAAATGTTGTCGGCCTGTGTGCTCAAATTTGGGTGCACGTTAAAGAACCCCAGGTGGTCAAAATTTCCGGAGCCCTCCACTACGGCGTCTCTCATAATCATATGGTAGTTTAGGGACGTTAAACCCCACATATCAATCATCATCTTTTTCCTCGTTATGCTATGATATGACGCCTTTGATCTGAAATTGTCGGCTATTTACGTTTGCAGAATTTTTTTGTCATTGGTAACCATGTTTTTTCTTTGGTTTTTACTTGTAGTGGCTATTGTAATAACAGTTTCTAACGTTTTCTCCGACCTATGAAGGCAGGTTTTAGATAAATGGGGAAGTTATACGATAGCAATGCTTTCTCCATGGCCTGAAAGTCTATCTTTGATAACTGTGATCGTTTGCTAACTATACATGCAGTAACACTTATTTCAATGATTTTGCGTTTTTCAGTCCTAAAAAGGCACAAGACACGGCTCGTGACCATGACTTTGAGGTTCCGTTGTTTTTAATGTGACGATCATAGTTTTCGACCGCAGTAGCAACATTACTGAAGTGTTGAAAACATTTTGACAGTACAACCATATCAAAATACTCAGCACAGTAATCGCATAGTTTAATCTGTGCTGTGACACTTTCGAACGATAATATGTGATTCAACTTTCGTTACATTGGTTGCCTTCTTGCTAAACATGTATATTTAAGGGTTCAGTGGTGAATGTACTTTTATATCGCACAATAAAACACTGATAACGAAACACGTGACACACACACAGTCGCTGGTTACGTCTTTCTATATCCATGTTTTTTCGCGCGCTATAAAACGGCAGTACGTCGAAATGGCTATGTTGCTATATAAACTTCAGTGTCAGCGTTTGTGGAACATCACATTATAGAATGCCTGATATTTAGCATAATAAATTCAATTGAAGTTTGTTTATAAGCTTTTTAGGGCAGATTTTCCAGTCGGTTGCAAAGTAATCACGAGTCTTTGTTGACTAGATAACAAAGAACAGTGTAGCCATTTATTTCAAGCGCAGTGCTCTCTCGATCATGCATAATAGCTGTTAATGTAGAGTGTGCTAGCGTAACCAGATACCCTCAATATCTTTCACTAAGAATGTCCTTTCTTCTTACAATCCAAAAAGATAGTGGAATACGAATAAATTTTGTCCACTATACAGTTGCTATCAGTCAGGGTCATTAAAGAATAAAGAAGAAAAGCATACTTTCGACCCAGGTCACGATTCAATGGCGCTGAGAGGCCCCATTAGTAAGCCAGACAACCTCCCTGAGGCGCTATATCAGAACCTCCTAATGAGCGTCACATCGTCTCTGGGAATGTGAAAACAACAGCCTGCTGCAGCCGTTTTAATATTACGCGCCTTTTCAATTACACTGCCGCCGTAATAGGCATGAAGGCCTAAACGAAGCCATCTTGCAATGCGCTTATCAGCGTATGGGCTTAGCTTAACCCAATGATATATTTGACTGCTATGAGGGTAAATATCGGTTGTCAGGGATAGCAGCGATCTCACTTTATAATATTTTTGTAAACTCTCCTTTTCATTTAACCCTATGGTTCTTTACCGTGGTTGTAAATTCATTTTCTAATGAGGCAACAACTGATATTTAAAAAGGAAAACATAACGTTTTTAAAGAAATACAAATTGGTGAGCTGTGTTGGCACGTGTGCTAATCCTTATACCTTGACGTCTAAATAAACCACCGAAAACCGCCCAAAAGTAGATATCAAAAAGCTAACCAGTAAAGAAGTCTTCTTCAAGAAAGTTGCATACATGTCGCAAAGATGTCAGAAAAAACATGTGTGAGTTGCAAAACTTTATGCGTTAGAATTTGTCATGACATTAGCACTAACTGGTAAGCTGGAAGCCAGCATATGCCATCCAAATCTTGGCCGTTACGTCGAGCTAACTATAAAACATAGTAGTTAAAGCTGTCTCATCATCACAACGTCATCTATGCTTTCATGGCTCATTCATGTTACGTGCTTTGCTGTGTGCTTCGTTAGAGTGAGATTTCAAACGTCTTTTCAAACATTCAAACGTCTTTTTCTGAGTCATGTGAGCTTCCGAAGAAGCATCGTAGTAAACAGTGTGTGCGAGATGTTCGAGCTCTTTTTTCATTCAGCTACTCGAGAGTCACGAGGTATACAGCCTAACTTCATTCAAATCCTCTTTCCGGTGTCGGCGTGAGTAAAGAAAACTGTGGCAGGTGTCAGAATTTCTTGAGTGACTGCGAAAGTATAGTTTAACTAATAACATTGTGGAAGCAAGTTTTTAGAACACCCGCCGATTTACGGGTGACATCCCATGCAGTTGTGACTTTGCGAACAAAGCGCACTGTTCTAATGGCTATAGCGGACAGAACCAGCCACAGTAGGACCTACTCACACTGTAGGAACGAAAGCGATTCGCGCGTCTCTCTCCGTATAGACCGTGGATGCTTGCCTTGTGACCACCGCAATACTAAAGCCCCACTATGTGTACTGTTACGCAGGACTGGTGTAGAGCAAGCGTCTGACTTTTCTTCACGCCCTAGCTATTACACTCAAGCTCACAATAACGCCGCTAGGAAGAAGCGGACGAGGTTGACGCCCACTTAGCGCTCTAAAGACATATTGTTTACCCGTGCCAGCACAGCTTTCTGTTTTTTCAGTGCCAGTAAGATGCGCCTGATTTATGGCCAAATACAGCCATCTACTGGCCACAGCCTTACATGAAATATACTTTGGAGTCGAGAAAGAAACTCAGGCGAGTAAGCAAAGTATAATTTACCGACTAAGCGCAGGATGCTATGGAGGGCTGAGAGGTGAACCTGTACAGCCACTGCAAATTAAGAAGATTGCAAAAGTGGGTGCTAACACCGAAGATTTGCCTAGTGTCCAAAAAAATGTCTCAACTAGAGTCACTGAGCGCATGCATCTCCTTAGGTAGCAAACACACATGGGACACGAAACGACATTTATGGAGGTATGAAGAGAACTTGCGATTACATGGCGACATTCACCGCATATTGCATTCACATTCACGCCGCTTACCACGCAGTTCATTCGAAAATATTTATGACTCAAAACCACTTCTATTATCCTCTTCAAGGAACACACACATGTACACAGGCAAGCGTAACATTGCTTCGAGGTGGAAAGATTGATCCCGTCTCCACGCAAGCTAGCGACGCACCGGACGACATAGAAATAAAATGGCTACCGCTGCCCAATGTTACCCGTGAGCAACGAACCTTTGTTTTCTTTTGAAATATTTTTGTTCGTCTAGGTACAGCAAGCTGCTTAGGAGGAAGCCCACAGTCACATCTGTAGGAAAAACAGTGAGCCTAACGAACCCCTAAATACCGCGTTTTATAGTTGCACATTACAGGTTCAATATTAAAGTCGTTATTGGAAGTGCCGACTGCCCCACACATGTGAACAGATTGCTCTAGAAGTGCCAATCTTTTGTGAAGTGGGTCTCAATACTTTTTGTGAAGGTTGTTCACTTGACATTTTTGAAATCAAAATAAATGCTCCTTATTCAGAAATGCCCCGATTTCTTGTATACACTGAGCAGTGAGTGGTTCCGGCATCGTGGGGCGTGGGTGAATATCCCCGATGCCTTCTTTCATGAAAACTGAACTTTTACTGCTGTTTCGGGTAATAATACATCTGTGGCTTACGCCTCAGACACCCTCGTACCTTTTATGTGACCAGTCTTTCCATAAAATACATTTCCACAGCAAAAGAAACCACTTTCTTTCACTGTGCAAACTGTACAGTTTATAATCTGCTTTTGACTTGTGGTAGCAGTTGTGTTGGTCAGTGTAGAATATGACACAAATATAGGCTCCGGGAGCGTCGTTGCATCTTTCAAGAGATGAAAAAAGGGGGCGTTCGTTGCGGACTCTCTTTTGCATGGTTATGCTTGCGTGTGGTACAGTTCACAATGAGTGTTCAGTTGTAAGCAGACATGAAAATCAGTTAACCCATGAAATGACTGAGGCCGAGATATTTGATAGATACGAGACGCATGATTTTATAACCATATTTTTGTCTTTCAATCAAAAAACTATGTTTCTGTCGTCATGGCAGTAATTTTGGGCAGATTGTGCGCACTTGACGTGTGAAGGGTTCTCGTCTATAGATGCGTTTAGGTATTTTCAAATAAAATACTGTCGTCAGCCGGCGCTCGTGTTTCTCACATATCTGTTTTTTTTTCTTCTCATGAGCTTTCAGCCGGTATCAGGTAAATACGCGTTTCTTTATAACGTAACTGCTAAAGAAGTACCACAGGTAACAGGCCATACGCGATGTTTAGATATATGCTATGCTACTGAATCGTGCGTGCTGCAGTGAAGCGTGAAGTTATATTAGACCTTCATTTCAACGCTTAATGACATCTTGGGTATTCTGTAAGTGAAAAAACATCAATGGCCACAACACGATAGGTTTTTAGGGGCGAAGATTCTTGTAGCATCACCCAATCGGTTGTTCTTCGGTCCTGCTTAGCCAGTACAACAACAGAGTGAATGATAATGAGTGATGCAAAGCGTCCATCCGTAAGATGCATGCTGTATTTAAATATGTGTAGGTGAACGGACGGATGAATGGACAGACAGACAGACAGACAGACAGACAGACAGACAGACGGATGAACGGATGAATGGACGGATGGATGGACGAACAGACGGACGGATGGACAGACAGACAGACAGACAGACAGACAGACAGACGCAAGAACGGACCGACAGACAGACGTTCGCACGGATGAACGCACGGAGGGATGCACAGATGGATACATGAATAGACACACGGACGGACAGACGGGCGAAAGCACAGAGGCTTCGTCCCCCTCATCGTCGTTTGCTCCATGAATATGCTGTAATTTTTTAGTTGGCCGTAAGCAACCGGGTAATTTACATAGTTACGCAGGAATACTTGACATCCATATAACTCGATATAATTTAACGCGTACAATTCAACATTACTCTGCAGAGCTCGCCCCGCAGCGACTCACTCAGTTAAACACAGCACGAACCAAACAATCACCACGGCCGAGCAGTGGGAGGCTTCGCTGCTCAGCAAGTGCCCGGAGGACCAGCTGTGGGCTGTCTGGCTGGCCGAAGACTCCGCCAGGATTCAAGGCCTGGCTGCCGCCTGAGGAAGAGGGTTACAGCGGGGCCCGTCTCCCGGCACCCCGCCACCTTTGACCTCAGCAGGAACACTTCAATAAAGTTTCTTTTCTCTCTCTCTGCAGAGCTCAGTGTGTTCTGCAGCTGTGTTATGTCAAGAAGCGAGTGAGTAGCGCCATTCCGAATAAATGAATGAGTAGACTTTATTTAGAGTCGGTCAGTTTTACCGGGCAAGGTGGGGGAAGAAAGGATTATCCCCTGTCCCTTCCCACTCTCCGTTGATTATGATGGCGGTGCCTCAGGTGATCACTTGAAGTCCTTGCACCCGGGCGGCATCTTCAGCTTGCTGGAGGGCCCAAAGCTGGTAGACCAGCTTGTCGCTGGTGAGTGCCACCGCCCAGCGGCAGCGCAGCGGACGCCGCCGATCGGCAACAGTGACCGCAGCCGCGGCGAAAGCCGGACACTGCCCTCACGTGGTGGTGGCAGCAGCAATTGGCCTCGGAGTTCGTACCTGCCTAACATGCGTCGCGAAGGGAACGGCAGCAGTGAAGTCACCTTTTTCAGCACACTCATAAAGCATGTGCTGCACTGTGGCCCTTTCCCCGAACGCTTTACACGCGTCCGTCGGTGAAAATGTTTTGTTTTCTTTGTTGTAAGCCACGTTCGCGTTGCTGATGTTTGTCTTCCCAAACCATCCTATATGCCGACATGTTTGGCTGATGAAGGCCGTGTTTTGTCCAGGCTAGCAGCGACGGAAAGTTGCCATAAATATGCAGACATTCGTGTTAGCATGGAATTTTTCATGCCACGTCAATAACACCGTGCATGAAAATGTAACAACACCACACCGTGCCAGAAATAGTAAAAGTAAAACGAAGTAATCGTCAAGGTTCAGAAAAGTGCATGGGGATAAATTTCTGCATTTGAGCCCCACATGAAAGGTTGCTGGTCGAATAAAAGAAAGACGTCGGGTAACGGGTACTTTTTATGATAGCCCTATGCGAATATAAAAAAAAAGATAATGCGAAAAGCTGCACAGTGATGTAAACTATGAATAGAAGAAGCATTTATTCTGATGTGTACAACACCGGCCGCTCTGCTGTTAAGGGTAACAGGAACCAACTGAGATAGCCTAATAATCGCATGATTGATTGATTTGTGGGGTTTAACGTCCCAAAACTACTATATAATTATGAGAGACGCAGCCTATTAGTCGCAGTGAATGATAGATAGCTATTTCGCGTCGTGGTACAACCACTTCTAAAGTATTCAGGCATAGAGTGGCCTCAACCACTTGCGAACAAAGCATACTGCTTGCGTGGCATATGATAACCACACTTCTATGTGTAAATGGCACATCTGCTTCAGCGTTTTAAAAACTTCCGCAGGTTAGTTAGCTGTAAATGTGTATTCGCACAAACTTTGACACCTGAATATTGGCGAGCTCCTTGAGCAACAATTATATCAAAGGAAAACTTCGACAATTGTTTTTTTATTAGCCCACTTCAATTAAACTTCAATATGTGTTCTATTTATAGCCGAAGTATATATGTGCCATGTTTTACAGCTGTAGGTCATTTATTTGTTTTTTGAAGGAATTTCTAAAATTGGTCGCCCATATTAGAAAGACACTTGTAAACGCCGGCCACTCTGTGTAATTGACATACGTGCTTACTGTTTTTAGAAATCCCGCCTCTCCCAGGAGCGCGCGCTTTCTTCTACGAGCTCAGGACGACACGAGCACAATTCGGATTTGTCAGCTGCATACCGTGTTAGTGGTTGTTGACATCGGGTCTTACACTAAGCAACGCCTCCTGAAAAAATTATGCCTGGGACGTGAGCCGCGAGCGCGCTACCCTACCCTCTGATTTTACCCTCCTTCTTCGGTATGGAAGCGAGCGTCTCCGACGGCCGCCTCCTGCGAAGACAGCAATGCTCTCACTAGTTGCCTCCGATCAGCCGTTATGTCAGGTGACAGAGCGGTACTGTTATGTCACGTGACTGAGCGGTACGGAGGCGAGCGGTCTCACACGGAAGCCGGTCGCAACACAAGGTAGAAGGCATGGCCTCCTAGATTGCGTGCTGGCAGGAGGCTCCCAATTGAAAAGAGAGCGACGCTCAAGTCATAGATTTTCTAGGAGGCATTTCACTAAGCATGGGCATTATTTAGCAACTAAGAGGGTGATTTGGTGCACGTCAGATGCTTCACCTTTCGCGTAGGCCTCAATCGAAGGGCGATGATTCTGCCCTCAGATACTAGATGCGATCATTATCGCTAAGCTTGTCACCGGTAAATTTAGACGAGCTGGCAAAGCTTTATTCCGCGTAGGATGACACCACCAACTTACTGTTATCGTGAGAGAAGAAGCTCCTGTGCTATGTCTACACCCTGTCTGGCCGTGGTGGCGTGTAGGGACGTCAATATATAACTATACTGGAGAAGCTGCCTGTGGCGTTGTCTTTTTCACTGATTGCTTTTTATTTAGTTAAAGTGGTTGATCACTTTCTTAGAGAAATAAACCACACTAGCCATTAGAGGAGTGTTAGTGCTATTTCAAAACGGTGTTACATCAATATGGTAAAAAATCAGCCGGGTTTTTTCTTTAAGTAATTTATTGTATTCCTGTCAAGGTACGCATAAACGACAATGACGTCTAGAACAGTGCCTTACGTTTGGAACACGCCCATACAAATGTATTCACACGACAGACAAAATCGCGATTTCACCTCAGGGATCGCGCACTACTTCACCATGCGTCAACCGCTCCCCCAAACGCGCTTCGGTCCACGTGGCCAAAATCGTGAAACAATGCAAGCCAAAATGACAGTTGCTCTTCTTGGGAGCAATGCTGAAATCCTCGCTTGTAGCATGAATTCTCCCCTGTCGTGTTAAGGGTGGTTGCAGAGGGATCCGAATCACGTCACGTGTCATGTGACTGATCTGCCTGCAAAAATGTCCATAGTGTGAATACAGCTAAACGTGAAGAATTTCGTGGATGCGCTGTTTTCATGGTATCATAGGCTTGTTGCCGTCTCTTTTGTTTGTGCCCTCATATTCTATAAAATAATGTTCCGTGTGGATTAAAAAAGGGTGTATTTTTGGCTTAACTTTAATTTATGAGTAGTGTTGGTGACATCAACTATTAACGTACAGGCAACTAGAACATGAATTCACAGTTCTTGTGTAACTAAACACACCACATTTTCCAGTGGATGGACTAACTAAGCATCTCGCTGTTGCGAATTTACAGTTCGTATAAAAATAAACTGAGATTGCACGGGGCTGCTGATGGCTACCGTTACAGAAAGAGGGTCTGCGCAAGTGATGCGCAGATGGCGAAAAAACAGTAATGGCACGCCTAAGGTAGTAACCGTTAGAACCTTTAAACGTCTGATAGCGTAGATAATGAGAAGGTCAGAAAAAGTTATTAACTGCCTAAGGAAGTTAGTGACAGCTTTGGTTACTGCTTGCTGTGGTTACAAGCTTTTGCCTAAATTTTTCAAGAGTCTAACTCAAAATTAGTATGGGTAGGTAAGATGGTTTGGCGAATATGAGTCGCTGATAAAGACATGAATTATGTCTCAATCCCAGCACTTACATCATCGAACCCTTTCCCCAGACGAGTGGCATATGCCCATGGGCGGGTATGATTGATTTGATATGTGGGGTTTAACGTCCCAAAACCACTATAGGATTATGAGAGACGCCGTAGTGGAGGGCTCCGGAAATTTAGACCACCTGGGGTTCTTTAGCGTGCACCCAAATCTGAGCACACGGGCCTACAACATTTCCGCCTCCATCGGAAATGCAGCCGCTGCCGCCGGGATTCGAACTCGCGCCCTGCGGGTCAGCAGCCGAGTACCTTAGCCACTAGACCACCGCGGCGGGGCCATGGGCGGGTATGCGCCACAGGTTATTGTTCATATCTACCCAGGAAAGGCTTAAAGAGACAAGGATAATTTTAACACGTAAGCGTAAAAAAAGCTCAGATCGGCTGCGTTGACCTGACTTTTGCAAAGAACAAGTATCAGGATTTCAGCAGAAATTGAAGTGCACCAGTGGGCATGGCAAACATATTTCACTGCAGTGCTACGCCAGTTCTCAGCACTACTCTTCAAGAAGAGCCTATTGTTCCTGAAACCCTGATTGTGGTTGCCCTGCTGGCTGTATTATTTTTAATATTACATATATACTCCTATGATACCGCCGTCACATCTAGTTAACGTCAATTGTAGTTGAGCGTCATGCACTGAAAGTTTATGTAGCTTTGTCGAGAGCTACCACCTCGCGAGCACCAGAGTTTAAAATCAGCTTACCGCATCACGTGTCGCTAATATCTGTGTAGTCGTTGGCATCGTTACGCCACGGTAAACAACTGGTTATATGAAACATAACCCGCTGTTTAACGTGCGTATTTGCGTGCATTTGTACGTATATTTAGTGGCAAACATTGTTTTTCACTGCATACAAATAACACAATCCCCTTCGATCTGCATGATTCGCATAACGTCGATTCCCAAGGTACGTGGGAACTGCCTATTTTTATAAATATGCATGTTTCAATTGTGTTCGTCGTACACACAATTTTCGGAAGCCTATTTTGTTATATCCCAAGTGAAGGAGATGGTCAGGAGAGCCTAATGTCGCAAATGGTTTGATAGATTGATAGTTAGATAGATAGATAGATAGATAGATAGATAGATAGATACATAGATAGATAGATAGATAGATAGATAGATAGATAGACAGACAGGCACAGACAGATAGATAGATAGATAGATAGATAGATAGATAGATAAATAGAAGAAAACACGTTACTTGGAAATTGGTTGTTTGTATTTTGATCAAAGTTTTTTTGTGGGCGGAAATAAATGGGCATGATTTTATGCTAATTTAGAGGACAATAATATTTCTACACTGTTCGACTTGCCACCTTTCTTGCATTTTCTTGTTCCAAGATATTTGGGTGCATTGCTTAAGTGTGGCTCGAATGATTCGCAAGCTACACAGTGACGATGGGTGAAAAAATCATCGCTGCTGAGTCACCGGCCGTTGCGCGCTAATTTGTTCTCACGTGTAAGACCTTCTGACAGCCGGTTGGCATTGTTAGTGCAATCAACTTTAAATAACGTAATGCTTCACACTTCACAAAATACATAAATGAAGGTATAGCAAGGTAGCATAAACCTAACTACTTGAGTGTGTCGATGATGTAACAAATTTATGTTAAAGAAATATAGAGGTCAATATCACCACGAACATAGCCAATTAGGATGTATTTGAACATTAAAAATGAATAAAATGAACACTTATTTCGTAGCTTAGAGCGAATGGAAAAGTGCGCGTGATCTTGAAGAATATAAACTAATTTCTACTATTTACACTTCCTTTGCAAATGGAACCATTTTATATATCTGTGAAAATATTTTAGCAGGGCAAATTTGCGCAACCATTTCATACTTAGGACAGTCAAAAATGCGTGAAGAGCAGGCGGAGGTGCGAATAAGCATAAGCACATAACCATGATGTTGTGTTGGTTTCATCTGCCTGCCGTTGTTTCCTGGCGCAATTAAAACCATTTTTGTTTTTTACCAAAATTCACAAAAAAACATACTGCTGTACCTTACTCCGTTTAGTGCGCGCCGACAGCATGCTTTTGGTTGACCTAAAAGGAGCTTGTTTATGCGAGGACTTGAAATAGTAATAGTAAATAAATGCAAAAAAATTGTAATTTTTACGTGCTAAATCTCAATATCGTATTGATGCAAGCAGCATAGAGGGAATTGCCGGCTTTCGTTTAGATATTACTATCGTCATCAACCGGTGTGCTGCTATTTTGGCCGCAATGCAAGCATCCACCATTGCGAGCAATCGTACCAGCATCCCTAAACTTATCTGCATAACTCCCAAGAGTCTAATCTGCAACTGCGACACATATAAAAAAGAGATATCATCATGAAGATGCTCAGCGCTTAGAATACACTCCAGCACCAAAATTGCAGCCCCGAGTAGAAGGCCAAACAAACGTTAAATAGTGGAGAAAATGAGAAAAATGCTAACTCGTACCTTCGCAAGAAGCATAGAAGGAAATGCTGGCGTCTACGACCTTCATTGTTTCCGTCCAAACTTTCGGGGTCGGAAAGAAGGAACAATCGATCATTGCTTCGGGCTCGCTGTGGGTACGACGAGAACACGGTATGGTCTTGGATAGCTAACTCAATGGGGCTCGGACGTCACCCTTAAGCACCGAGACAGATGTACGAACTGAAGCACGCGCCTCAGATGACATCCGATGTCGACTTATTCTGACCCCGTTTTGTGCACTCGCCCAGTGTAGGTGGAGAGCAAGAGCTCGTTTAAGATACATCTTTCATTCCAGACCATAGCGACGATGTAGATGGTTTCTTTAGGCCTATAGGTCATTTCTCCTGGTACTCTACACGTAAATTACGTTTTTTTTCTTTTCGAAGTACGATGCCGTCGTGGGTCTTTCAAATAAATAAAATAAACCTAGTGAAAATTTTACCACGTTCTCAAGCTGTGCAG